>JBAKBP010011142.1:0-73974 GCA_037953745.1 Lithodes maja | reverse complement strand
GGATGGGCCGTGAGGGCCAAGTAAGAGAACAGTCCTTGTATCACTTAGTCAAATTGGTGCCGGCATTTAGTGAAACTGAAGTCACAGAATTTTTTAATCGTTTTGAGAAGAAGTGTAGGGAGCATAATTGGCCTGAAGAGAAGTGGGCAGCTCTGGTCTCCTCAAGACTTACGGGTAAGGGTCTGAAGGCTTATGATGCACTGCCTTTAGAGTCTTGCATTGACTACCCAGAATTGAAGAGAGCTGTCCTACGGGCATACGAGTTGCAACCAGAAACATATCGATTGAAGTTTCGGGGTGTTACAAAGACTAGGGAGGCGACCTTTCTTGAACATGCCCGGGACTTAAAAGATGCACTTGCTAACTGGACACGTTCTGAGAAAGCTGAGACGGCCGAACAGTTGACTGAGCTGTTTCTGCTCGAGCAGTTTTATAAGTGTACTGGTGCAGATATGACTTTAACTATTAAAGAAAAGAACCCTAAAACTCTACAGGAGGCAGCTGAGATGGCTGACCTCCGGCTATCACTAATTCGTGGGTGCGGGTCTGCCCAGCGTAGTGAGGCAGGTAACAAGGGGCGTGACGCCCCACCCCCCCGAGTTAGTGATATACATTATGCAAACAAGTACAAGAGCTATGATACCAAGACTGACCACAAGACTAGCACCGTCCCATTTAAGAAGGGGCCGGGCCCTTCCCAGTACCAAGGGAAGCCCAGAGGGGAGTTGGAGTGTTATCATTGTCATGAAAAGGGGCACTTTGCAAGAGTCTGTCCTAGCAAACCACCTACAGCAGCTGTGTCTTTGGCCTGCAACATTGGTGTGTCTCCGAAGTTTTCTGAGTTTGCCCGGGGCAGTTCGTCAGAGGCTGAGGCACAGCCAATGCAGAAGCACCTGGGAGGCTCGAACCCTGCTCAGGATGTTTTTTGCGACCATAGAGGACGGGGTTGCGTGATGTGGGCGGGGCGCAAGCATGGAGTAGAGGTCTTGCGTGATACAGGTGCTTCCCAGACTCTGATGAACAATTTGACTGGCTACCCTATAAATGCGGCTCGGGTGGTAGTGGTGCAGGGTATTAATGCAACTCGGTCATACCCGCTGGTGCGGTTGGAGTTGGAGGTGGATGGTGTGGCACGTGAATTGGATGTTGGGATTGTGGAGAAACTGCCAGTGGAGGGCGTCGACCTTCTTCTCGGCAACGACTTTGCAATGCCCGCTTCGGAGGTTCTACCCTTAGTCGTTGCCGAGAGGCCGGCCGACGTGAGTGGGGGAGAACAAGAGTGTGTCGAGCGGTGCCAGGCACAACCCATGGCGTGTGCTGTCACCCGAGCTCGGGCAGCTAAAGTGTCACAGCCTAGTCCTCCGTCTTCAGACCAGCAGAGGAACGATCAACAGGAGGAGGCTAAAGCTGGAGTTGGTTTTAAGAGTTTTGACTCGGCGGCTCTCCTGGGTGATTCAGTATTGGCACCTATGTTAGAGTCTGGAGAGGCCCCAGGACCTGTCACAGCTAGTGAGGAGGTAGGGCCGGAAGAGACTCCGAGGCAGCAACGTTGCACACGGAGAGAAAAAAGGATTGCTCAGTTTGATATTGGGGAAGGATTTGGGTTGCTTCGGAAGCATCTAGACAGGTTGGTTCCCTCAGATATTTGTAAACTGCAGTTGGAGGATCCGGAAGTTCAGAAGTGTGGTAATGGTGCTGTCGAGATTAAACACGAGGACGGGGAAGCATGTCATGTGAACCTGTTGGAGGAGTTTGTGAGGCAACCACCTGAGCAGCCTACTGTCCCTGCGTTGGTCTGCCGCGGCCAAGGTGGAGAAGGAGAGGGGGGCAGTAGGGCACAGGTGGAGGAGAGTAGGGATTGTCATGTCTCGGCGAAGCAGTGGGCGGGGGACACGAGTCTGGTGGCTGTGGAAGCGCTAGAGCACCTGCCTGAGCAGCAGTGTGCAGCACTCCAGCACCAGCTCGGTTCATACCCCACTGGTCGTGCCGAGCCCCTGAGTCTCACAACTCGGACGGTGCGAGATGTTCCGCGGGCAGGTCACGTGACTGTTGAAAGACCGTTAGCCTCGTTGTTTCGGTGGTTCAAGGTGGGCGACGAGGCTTTGGCATGGTTGCCAGGTCAGGGTCGACCCATGGCTGCCAAGGGTGGTGGTCAAAAGGAGGACATTGAGCAGATTGGTAAGGTCGGCTGTGGTATCGCAGTGCCCGGTCGTCGCATAGCCTCCCAATGCTGCTCTAGTCTAATGCAACAGCCCTACCATAGACCGACTGTATCTGGCCATGTCGCTGAATTTGTTTGTTATTTCTTGTTATTTTTGTGTTTTTATCTGACTATGAGTATGCATGTACGGTATCGGCGGGGAAGCCTTAGCAATAATGAACTGTGGAGTGACTGCACAGGTGGTACTGATTGTCCCTCTCATGACCTGGCTGTTCTAGGGACGAAGGTGGAGAAGGAGGGAGACTACAGGTTAGAAGCTGCGGTCTCGGCTGGGTTGTGGGAGGGCACTAGGCATGTTGTTCGTGGAGACAGTGCAAGGCAGTTGTTTACTAGGCTATGGCAGTACTTTCGCATGTTTGTTGCTTCTCCAGGCCTGATGTACGGGGTAGAATCCGACATGCAGGCTGGAGATAGTGCAAGGCTCAGTTTAATTCCCTACCGTATAAATCCTGCTCGACAGCCTATGGTGCAAGCAGAGCTGGATTACGTGTGGACGAAGGATCTGAGGGATAAGGAATGTCGTGAGTGGTCGTTGCTTGTAACTTTGTCCGAGCGTGCTAAAGAGGTATGTGGTTTTGTTGTGGACGGGAGTACCTACCAGTGCAATGTTGTGCCTGACGGACTTAAGAATGCACCAGCAACGTGTCAGAGCCTGATGAATGAAAGTGAAAAGGACAATGATGCGCTGGGGCATTTCGAGATCTATGTTCCAGCCTATGGTCCGGTCGGTGTAGTTTACCCAGATCATTACCCTCTCGAGATCTTGGACCAGTTTCACAATAGGAATATGAGGCTGACCAGGTGGTCACTAAGGTTATTGGTATATAACCTGGACATAAGCCATATTGCCGGTTGTGACAACGAGGTTGCATGTGGTCGTTCAGGGGTATATGATCCTGGGTAGATTGACACACGGGTAGCCTCCTGCTTTGGTTTGAGTAGTATTTTGCGCTTGGTGCTTGTTGGCTCGCGGTTGTAGCCCAGCGTATTGGGTCGTAAAGCAGGATTGTTGAGCGTTTGGTATAGAAGAAAAATAGGCTGCCCTTATAGTGCAGCCGGAAAAAAACATATTAAAATATAAAAAATCATATAAAAACTCTTTCTTTTTGATATAGATAATTGTATAAGTTTGTCATAGCCTATAGTGTTTGAGTAGTCCACGAACTATCAAACGGCTGAGCTGCTGTAAGCTCGCTCTGGGAGCATGATATTATGTCTTTTACTATTGTTGGGAGGAGTTATGAAATGTGAATTTTTTTTTTTATAAGATGTGTTTTAGTGATAAACTCAGCGTTGTTTTAGTGCCATGCGGTCGCTGGGTGTGGGGGGTTTGATGGGGTTCTGTATATCAGATTTTAGCTCAGGGTCGAGCAAGTAAAATCTTGGGGGAGGTGTGACGCATGTCGAGTATGAGCATGCTGTACAGAACGCCCAGTCAGGCCCCACTCTCGCTAGGATCGTCAGGGCAGGAACTTTGGCTGTAGTCTGTGTAGAGTTTCCTAACTCAGTTTATGTGAACCGTTGTACTATAAGTATTATAATTATGTATTTTGTTTTCTTTTAAGTCAACGAGTTCTATTTTAAATAATTATATATAAGTATTGTGTGTGGGAGATTTATATATATATAATGATGTGATGAGAGAGAGCGAGTTATGTAACGGAGGACAGTGTGCGCGCCACGAGGTGTGTAGGCCTCACTCCCTCCTCCCTCCTTCCCCCCTCCCTCCTCCCTTTCAGCGCGTGGGAAGTTCTTTGTCAATCCCAGATTGAAAGAGAATATGACGTCATGATTGCCAGTGGGCGGTCCTTAAGTAGTTTGAGATATGCCGCTAGAGGGCCGAGTATAAAAAGAGAGGTTTTTGCCACCATGCTTCAGAACTCATCAGGCAAAGCGACCTCTCATATCCCTTGCAACTATCGATATTCTTCCGACTGATGTGAACTTTCTCTACTCTCTGAACAGCCTATTTTCTTCTCTTCTCGTCCCTTTTTAACCAATGACCCCTTTGGTGCAGATTTAGTCAGCCAAAGTATTATCGCTTGAGTTCTCACGAGATAAGTGCCTGTTAGATAGCCTATTTTGGAAGGGTTAACTAGAATAGGATTGATTGATGTTTGTTGCACTCGTATATGTATTTCCCTGTGTACTATTATTCATGTTCCTGTTTTCTGCTGGTTTAGGTAATGCTAGACTGGGATAGGGTTCCTCGAGTTGTGATTTCCTATGAGTGCTAGGTTGGTTGAACCAGCACAATTGCAACGGAGACGTGGGAAGCCTAGGGGGTCTTTTTGATTGTGTACCGTGGGAGTTTAGCACTGTGTTGCGAGTGAGGGCTTTTGCCTGTGCCACCCAACACTGTGCTATCTCATTTGCTTGACTTTGAGAGGATCGCCAGGAGAGAACCAGATACTAGTGATCTGGATCTCTCAAGAGAGCATCCCGTCAATTACCGTAATTTGGCCGCACAGTCTTAAGGACCTCGCTAGGCTACGAGCCGCTTGCTCAGCCATTGTCTCTTAACCTTAGATATCCCAGCTAGACTTTGCTCGACCAGCAGATACAGTATAGTATTGAAGCTTCTCCTTATGTATATTATTGTTTAAGCACTATTGATTTCATGGGTGGCACGCTTAGCTACTTCAGAGATTAGTGGCCCACGAGCACAATCTTAGTAGGCTATTGCCAGTGCATTGTCGGAGTACTTCTTCTTAATGTTTGCCATATCCTATTGCTTATTCTTATAATTCTTCTTATGTCAATTTAAAGCCTTTAATTACCAGTAAGTTATTCATTAAATTGCTGTTCAAAATCCGATACTTACTTCTTACGAGTATTCGAGAAGCATCTAACTTATCAGAAGATTCCTTGCTTGATGCTCGAGGACTATTGTTTAACGTAACGTAATAGTGCCGATCCGAAGTAGAGGGTGGAGGACTTCTTAAGTTCTTAGTTCAAGGGTGGATTACTTCGGCTTCGGCCAACACTATTCTTTAGTGTTGTAGTACTTTCTTCTTTGTTTGATTGTTGACCAGACTAGATAACTCCCGTCTTGTTATTAGTCTGTTGTGTGAAACGCTAGTACCGAGTTCTTGTATACCCCGTTATAGCAGATAGAACTCTGGAGGGTAGTGGCGTTTTTTGTTCGGCTGGCAGTACTCTGGGGTTGGGATCGTGTGTTTCCGTTGTGGCAGCGAGCCATACTCGAGTCCTGTGTAAGAGCCCTAGTGTACCCGAGTGCCCGGTCGTAACAATATATATAAATATATATAGTTTGTAAGGCCAGACTGCCTAGTAAGGATCTTGAGGTCTATGTGGTCTGTGTATCTATGTAGCTCTATGTAGCTCTCTCTCTCTCTCTCTCTCTCTCTCTCTCTCTCTCTCTCTCTCTCTCACACACACACACAGTAATCAACACCATCCCGTTCTACATTGCTACCCTTGATGTCATAGCACGGGGGAGGGGGGATCAACCAAAATAAAATGGAAACTAGTTAATCCTGTGTGTTGTTCATGTAGCGACCAGACTTTGGATATACATATACAGTATATTGTATAATAATAAATGCCAATGTTGTACACCATTGCCGAATACCTATACCAGGATACCAGTTCAACCAGTAGCTCTTAAATGGGGGAGGGGGATAATATTATTTTTAATTTTATATATAATAATAATAATATATATATATATATATACTGTATATATTATAAGTGATAATGATAAGGAGTTACAGGGTCTGGTAAATATGTTTGGAACAGTGTGTGAAAAACGGAACATGAAGGTAAATGTTGGGAAGAGCAAGGTTATGGTCTTTGACAGGGTTGCAGCCACAGAGTGTGAGGTAAAATTGAACGGTCAGGCTATGGAGAATGTCAGCTCATTGAAGTATTTGGACAGTGTGTTGAGTAAAGTTGGAAGTATGGAGGAAGTTAGTGCAGGAGAGGGTGCAACAGTGGAAGAGGGTTGTAAGAACGCTGAACAATGCAGTATCATGGAAGTCCTTGCATGGTAGTATGGTAATCCCGACATTGAATTACAGGAGTGAAGCATGGACGTTGTTGGTGAAATAAATAAATAGTGTGAGAGGGGTGGAAATATGTTACTTGAGAACTGCATGTGGAATTACATGGAGGGATAGACAGAAAAATGAGGAAGTACGAGAGTGGTGTGATGTGGATGTGGATGTGCTGGAAAGTTTAAAAAAAAAAAAAAATTCAGATGGTTCGGCCATGTGGAACGTATAGAAAGTGAGAAAGTGACTAACAGAGTATACGAGAGTGAGTTAGAAGGAAAAAGAGGGAGAGGTGTAAGGATGGACTTGAGAAAAATATGCGTGAAAACGGTGTTGGATGGGAGGATGGGTGTCAGCTTATGGGGAACAGAGGTGCATGGGGCGATTCATTCGTAGTCACCCCTTCGAGGATCTTGGTGTCTGGCAATAGATAGATAGATACATAGTTTACACCCAGTATAGACTGTCGAGATACGTTGGTTGAAATGGTCTACAAGTTGAGTGGTCCGGGAACCAAAACATGATATGATGTTGGCAGTTCTCAAATGTATTGATGAAGTGTATTAATGTATATGATGTTGGCAGTTCTCAAATGTAATGATGAAGTGTATTAATGTATATGATGTTGGCAGTTCTCAAATGTAATGATCAAGTGTATTAATGTATATGATGTTGGCAGTTCTCAAATGTAATGATGAAGTGTATTAATGTATATGATGTTGGTTCTCAAATGTAATGATGAAGTGTATTAATGTATATGATGTTGGCAGTTCTCAAATGTAATGATCAAGTGTATTAATGTATATGATGTTGGCAGTTCTCAAATGTAATGATGAAGTGTATTAATGTATATGATGTTGGCAGTTCTCAAATGTAATGATGAAGTGTATTAATGTATATGATGTTGGCAGTTCTCAAATGTAATGATCAAGTGTATTAATGTATATGATGTTGGCAGTTCTCAAATGTAATGATCAAGTGTATTAATGTATATGATGTTGGCAGTTCTCAAATGTAATGATCAAGTGTATTAATGTATATGATGTTGGCAGTTCTCAAATGTAATGATCAAGTGTATTAATGTATATGATGTTGGCAGTTCTCAAATGTAATGATGAAGTGTATTAATGTATATGATGTTGGCAGTTCTCAAATGTAATGATCAAGTGTATTAATGTATATGATGTTGGCAGTTCTCAAATGTAATGATGAAGTGTATTAATGTATATGATGTTGGCAGTTCTCAAATGTAATGATCAAGTGTATTAATGTATATGATGTTGGCAGTTCTCAAATGTAATGATGAAGTGTATTAATGTATATGATGTTGGCAGTTCTCAAATGTAATGATGAAGTGTATTAATGTATATGATGTTGGCAGTTCTCAAATGTAATGATCAAGTGTATTAATGTATATGATGTTGGCAGTTCTCAAATGTAATGATCAAGTGTATTAATGTATATGATGTTGGCAGTTCTCAAATGTAATGATCAAGTGTATTAATGTATATGATGTTGGCAGTTCTCAAATGTAATGATCAAGTGTATTAATGTATATGATGTTGGCAGTTCTCAAATGTAATGATGAAGTGTATTAATGTATATGATGTTGGCAGTTCTCAAATGTAATGATCAAGTGTATTAATGTATATGATGTTGGCAGTTCTCAAATGTAATGATGAAGTGTATTAATATATATGATGTTGGCAGTTCTCAAATGTAATGATGAAGTGTATTAATGTATATGATGTTGGCAGTTCTCAAATGTAATGATCAAGTGTATTAATGTATATGATGTTGGCAGTTCTCAAATGTAATGATCAAGTGTATTAATGTATATGATGTTGGCAGTTCTCAAATGATATCATGTTGGCAGTTCTCAAATGATATCATGTTGGCAGTTCTCAAATGTAATCATGTTGGCAGTTCTCAAATGTAATGATGAAGTGTATTAATGTATATTTTGCTGTTGCAGGTATGTGAATAATTGAGTGGAATGGTGCTTTATGGAAACCCTGGTGGTGTTCATATGTACTCTAAGGTAGGCTATGTAAATATTAACAGACTGCAAATTGGTCTCGGTAAGTCAAAAGTTCAGACACTATGCTGCTATTTACTGTAGGCACCAATCAAGCAGGGCACTACCCAGGGGAGGCCTCATAAGCATGTGGTAAGGAGTTGCTGGAACTCCTGTTTCATTTGTCTGTCTTCCCTCTCTGTTTCTTTCTGTGTCTCACCAACACAGAGAGTAATCCAGCTAACTCTCACAAATACTTCCTCCTATTAATTTCACTTCACTAAACAAGCACGTCACATTTGTTTCCCATACACCAACATATACTTTTGTTCTTTCAACTTTGGGGGAGACGCTTGTTATAACAGGTAGGAGGAGGTGTATGTGAGAGCTAGCTGGATTATTCTATGTAGGTGAGGCACTAACAAAATCGGTAAGGGAAGCCAGGCAAATAAACAGGAGTTCCAGCAACTCCTTATCAAATGCGTATAGGCCTCCCCTGAGTATTTCCCTGCTCCATTGGTGCCTACAATCTCCCCACTGTTCCACCATGTTGTCCTCCCTCCCCCCCTCCCCTTTCCCCCTATAAATGTAATATAATGAGCGCAATTTAATCATATTTACGGCCGGAGTCAGCAGTATTGGCGCCTGACGTACGGGCGCCAGTTTTATCGAATATAAATGCAATATTTATGGCGGCATAGTTGTAGTTGTTGTTGTTGGGGCCTGTTTGGGGAAGCAGCCTCGTTAATCACCCTCGTTAATAATGTTGTTTGGAAATTATTTAGCTAATGGTTTGGAAGGTGGGAGGGGTGGTCGTTAGTTGGAAGCAGATTTTGCGTTTCGGTGGGTTTAATGTGAGTCTTAATGCATTGATTTGGGGGCAAATAAGTTGTTGATTACTGGAAAATATAATAGTTATTTGTGTAATTAGGCAAATGTTGGATTATGTATTGTAATTCACTTTGCTTTTTCGTGTTTTTATGTGTTTCAATGTTTTGATTTGGTGTTTAACCCTTGTCTAGCGGGGCCGGACTTAAGTCGGGCTAGAGAACCAAGGACTATGTGGCGGGGCCCGACTTAAGTCTGTGTGCAATTTTTGAGCAATAATGGCTCTGAGAGAGAGACGAGCGATGGGAGGAGCCTAGGTCGGCTCATGACCGCTCGGCACGGGTCCCGCGCGACTACTGACGTCTACTCCACACACACCCACACTCACTACCTCGCTACACAGTGAATTATGTAAGGAAATTACCGTATTTTAGGGATTTTCCCTTCGTCTTGCACGATCGTTGCAAGAGAACGCGTGGTCATAGAAGGATGGTTCTGGTGTCTTTGCTCAATTAACACCCTTTCAGGGATACATAATTGTATTACGCTCTGGCTCTTGTTTATGCATGAAAAAGAGCACGTTTAGGGTAAAACCACCTGCTTGGCGGGTAGTAGAAGTTACTGACGGGCCCGCTCGTAAGGCGTTAATAAATTGTTAATGAATGGCAATTATGATATGATTAACCCTTGTCTAGCGGGGGGTTTTGGGCTTATTTGGGCATATTCAGGCCCTCCTGAGTCCTGAATGATAAATCAAGTATCTGCATGAAAATAAATTTATTTAGCAAAAAACTAGGCACTAAAAGCTTCAAAATGAGACCAGAACGAGCTATGTAGCACTCGTGGTTCTCATACAGTGATACCAGTAACATGGGAGTTTAGCGTATAGCGGCATATTTTTCCCAGCTATGCTCACTACTGGCTACACTGCCGGCCTCTCGAGAACACAGGGAACATGAGTTAATGGGCGGCGGTAAGCCCTGGGAGTCGGCTGTCTGGCCCGCTGTGCTCCCGGCCATTTGCACTTGAATTTAACCCTTTAAAAGCCTTAATAATGCTCCTAACTTGCTGCAAATTGGAGCCGGACTTAAGTCCGGCCCCGATCTTTAAGGGTTAAGGTAGGCCTAAATGAAGCAAATGTTAGATTTCACATCTTACTAACTCTGGGTCATCCTCCTTTCGTGACTTCGGTGAGACCTTTTCTATTGCACTAGACATATCAAAGGCTTCAATAGAGTCTGGCACAAATCTTTGATTTCTAAACTACCCTCCTTCGGTTTCTATGCCTCCATCTGTGCCTTTGTTTCTAATTTCTTTTCAGGCAGTTCCATAGCTATGGTTGTGTACGGCCATCGCTCATATCTTCATCCTACAAACTCCAGTGTTCGTGAGGGCTCCGTCCTATCTTCCGTTCTCTTTCTAATTTTCATAGATGATCTTCTCAACTGTACTTCCAGTCCCATCCATTCATACCAGACGACTCTACCTTACACTACTCAATTAGTTTTCCTAAACGCTCCAGCCAGTAATCCCTCAAAAACAAATGTAATGAAGCCATGAAACTCTTATCTTCTGATCTAACTTCTAATACCAATTGGAGCAGAGAAAACCTTGTTGCCTTTAATGCTTCCTTAAACCCAATTTCTTCATCTTACTACCCATCTGTTCGGAACTCCCAGAAAACTATCCGTTATACTTAAACAATTCAAAAATCAATCCTTCATCTTCTTTCAATATTCTCGGTGTCTCTTTTTCTTCTGCTCTCACTTGGAAGGACCATATTACCAGTCTTGCTAAGGCAGACTCCCAGAAGCTGGGTGTAGTCAACCGCCTCAAGGGGTTCTTTACCCATGCACAGCTTCTTGCTCTGTACAGGGGCACAATGCATCCTTGTATTGAGTATTGTTCACATGTATGGGGACGATCCTCTCACACCGGACTCCTAGACAAAATAGAAAGGAAAGCCTTTCGTATTATTAACTCCCATCCACTCACCACCTCTCTGCAATCTCTCTCTCTCTCTCTGCCGTAATGTTGCATTTCTCTCGCTGTTCTATCGCTACTACAATAATCAGTGTTCCTCAGAGCTGTCGCAGTGTACACCACCTCCTCTACGTAGAGTACAATCTTTCTTCTATTCAACAGCTGAGCTCTGGAATTCTCTCCTGGAACCCATCTTTTCCTCATCCTATATCTTAAATTGCTTCAAATTCCGTGTGTCCAGGCATTTCGGCTCGAACTTTCCTTGAATTTGGCTCTGCCACTCTTTCAACTCTGGGGAAGGCACTCGTCACAGGTAGATCTACTGTGTGTCTCCCTCACCCACATAGACAAAAATAATGTCTGTTAATGCTGTTAATAAATATCGAAAAATATAGCTATTTGCATAATTAGGTGAATGTTAGATTATAAATATGATTAGTGTTTACGTTTTGATGGTGTTTATGTTTGTTTAATGCATTGATTTGGTGTGTTAACTAGTTGTCAGTGTTTGGCGAGTATATGATTCAAGGTATAACTAGGCGATTTTCTGAAAATAATTTTGCTTCTAGACGAAGTTTATATCTGTTTACTTGTTGATTTTGGGGTTAATAAGTTGTTAATGATTGCAACTAATGATATAATTAAGGTTAAGGGGAGATGGGTGTATTTATTTGCATATTGTTTTATTTTTTTATTATTTTTTAGTTTCCTCCGTGGACCTCCATCAAGCTGTAAAACACATGCACCCCCCTAGACCCCCCTTCAAGATAAATCTGTACATTTTTCGGTAGAAGCAAAGGCCGGTTACTCTTAAAATTACAGGCTCGCTGCTATCGCTCGCCAGGAAAAAATCGACACCTACAGTATACGGCACAAAAGGTCTTAATATTGACAAACAAATGGGTTGTAAAGTCTTAAAATCGCCAAACTATTGGGCTGAACGTCTTCAAATCTAAAAACCAATGGGGTTTAGCACGAGGGAGAAAGGGGACCAGAAAAAATGGCCCATCCCCCCTTTATGATAGATAATATATTGTCAGTATCCAAAAACACCCGTTCACATCAGATGGGGTTAACCCTTTCTGTACCGGTGACGTCTTTTTAATTTGATTTCAGCTATATATAGACGATTTTATAAAACTTACGAAGGGTATAGGGCAGCCAAAAGGATTAATTGAGATTTTATTGTAGCCTTTTATGGGTTAGACGTCCTTCCTAAGCTGAGTAAAGTCATCTAACAGTTGCCAGATTATAATGAAAAGGACGTCACCGGTACAGAGAGGGCTAATATGAGTAAAAAAAACAAAAAACAAACAAAAAAAGTATTTGGCAATAGCATTAACCCATTCAGTACCAGGGAAGGGGACCTTCATCATACTCTTGCAACTATTGGACGATTTTATTTACCTTAAGAAGGGCCTCTAGCAATAATAAGGCTTGAAAACTATCTCAACCAACCTTATTTACTATTACAGATTCTTCCCGAAGCTGCATAATATTATCTAATTATAGGTAAAATACAATATAACACACGTCGCTGGTTAAGTTTAATCGATGCGGCTAATGGTGGTGTCAGGCAACTGTTCCGCCATAAAGTAAATTAATATTGCAATCTGATGGTGTGTGTGTGTGTCGTTGAATGCATTGATTTGGTCATTAATATCTTGTTAATGTTTTGAAATCAAATAGTTAAGGCTATGATCCAGCGGAAAGTAGATCTAAATATAGATTAAATTTTGTGTGGCGATGCTGTATATATATCTTTTCCTTCTATATGTATAAAGGAGACAAAATGCAAAGCTGCCTGTAACGAGTGTCTTCCCCAAAGTTGAAAATGAGCTTGAAGCACTTTAGCTCATTGGATGAGGGAAAGACAGATTGAGGGGGAGAGTTCCAAAGAAGACTTATTGAGTAGAAGAAAAAATGGGAAAATTAGTTCACTCCTGGGTTAGAGAGTTGGACACAATAGGAATAGGAGTGTGTTGAAAGGCAGTTGCCCCCCACTCTCCGTAAGGGAGGAGGTATACACTGAGAAAGCTCTGAAGAACACTGATTATTGTAATAGCGATAGAAGAGTGGGTACTGATATAACCGTTAGGCGTGTAGAGAGAGATTGTAGGGAATTAGTAAGAAGAAGCTAGTTGATGAGACAGCATGCTTTTGACTCTACCCTTTCAAGAAGTGCGGTACGGGTAGAACCTCCCAACACATGTGAACAATACGTGGGCGCACTGTCCCCCTATACAAAGCAAGAAGTATGTAGCCTTATAATTGGTAGACATCCTTCCTAAGCTGAATAAAATCGTCTAATAGTTGTATGTATGTATATACTTAGTCACATACCCCAATGCTGGGGGTGGTTGACACGAGACAGAGCCCGAACAGAAACAACCTTTAAAGTACCTATTCTCAGGGTCCGGGACCATTTTCGCGTTCCCTCGCCCCTTCTCTGTCTCGTCGAGTAGGAGAATTATACAAGGAGAGGAGGATTCCTAGCCCCCTGCCCCAACAGTCTAATAGTTGCCAGAATATATTGAAAAGGACGTCGCTGGTGCAGAAGGGGTTAATCCTATATTTGACAGCTCGTGTTTATGTCTGTAGGCAACCAGGATGTAACATAAATGGGAGTATTTATATTTATATGTGAATGAAGGAGACAACAGGTAAAACTCCCTGCAACGAGTGTCTTCCCCCAAGTTGAAAGAGTGCGGCTAGGTTATGTGATTGAAAGTGTTAGTGGTGAATTTGAGATCATACATAAGAATATATATTGGGTTTCAATGATGTTATAATTATGCTTATTTATGGTTATGAGGTGTATGTGTGTGAATATTGACTATGTGGGTTATGTGTAGATGTATATACTCTACGGACAAAGGAACATGGACGTACACACATACACACACACATACCATATACACACAGAAGAAAAAAAAACACACACACATACATACACATATACAACACACACACACAGACAAAAAAAAAAACACACACACATGCACACACACACACACACACACACACTTACACACGCTTACACACACACAAGTTAATGTTTATGGTCATTGGTTGGGTGTGAATATTGACTGATAAAAATATACAGGTACAAACACCCATCAACGTACATTTTACATGTATAGTTTGCCGAAAGCTTTGACCATGTGTTGGGAAATATGAATAACTAGCTATAAGGAGTTATATAGTAGAGTGGTATCGTGTTCTCTGACATAACACCACCAGATTTTATTCATCATTTGTTCGAGATTGGAAAAGCCACTTCTTTCCATATATATATATATACCTGTATATATATATATATATATATATATATATTCTTTAATACATACGAGGTTGAAAGAAATGGCAATTTCTGCGTTGGAAATTTTATTATTCAAAGTTTCCAGGTCTCTGATGAGTTTTCGCTGGGTGGCAGGAAGTAGATGAAGGAGATGAGCAAAATTCATGGTGGTACAGGGTTACATTAAAGTACATGAAGATACAGGATATACGACGCGTTTCACTGGACAACCAGCATTATCAAGTAAGGAAGGAAAGATATAAAAGGTAAACAGGAAGGGTATATATAGAGGGTGGAGGATCAGAGGAGGCGGAAAACAGGGGGCAAAAGTCTGCTATTGGTGGAAGGGTAAACTAGGAGAGAGAAAGGGGGTAACCGCTTCACGCATGCGCACTGGATGCGGGATGGTGGTCAGTAGGTGGGGTCGAAGCTGATTGGCTGCGTGTCGAGGGGCGTGGCCTAAGTTGTGTGGCGCCTGCAGAAGACGAAGCTGAAGGAGGTAGCACGGGGGGCTGCGTCAAGGGCACCGGGGGGCGAGGAGGGGTGTTAGGTCCTAGTTTACCCTTCCACCAATAGCAGACTTTTGCCCCCTGTTTTCCGCCTCCTCTGATCCTCCACCCTCTATATATACCCTTCCTGTTTACCTTTTATATCTTTCCTTCCTTACTTGATAATGCTGGTTGTCCAGTGAAACGCGTCGTATATCCTGTATCTTCATGTACTTTAATGTAACCCTGTACCACCATGAATTTTGCTCATCTCCTTCATCTACTTCCTGCCACCCAGCGAAAACTCATCAGAGACCTGGAAACTTTGAATAATAAAATTTCCAACGCAGAAATTGCCATTTCTTTCAACCTCGTATGTATTAAAGAAAATTTATTACCTGGCTTTACCAACATATATATATATATATATATATATATATATATATATATATATATATATATATATATATATATATATATACATTATACTGTATATGGATCAATCTTGGTTGTGGTACAAACATGTATTGCCAGTTGCTCGATGTATTCTGAATTTCCAAATTATCAGCACCTTGGGTTATCTACCAGAATAGTTCGGTGCGGCTCGCCTTCCCAAGCCTGAATCGCCACTGTCTCATAACCTTATATTTAACCCACTCTGAAGTAACTTATTGAGATTCTCACTTAGTAGGTACTGTTGCCTTTGCATTATTTAATATTGCAACATTCATACAATGCTAATGTATTACATACGGCAAAGATGGTTTATTAGTATTTGTTATCTATTAATTATGTATTTATTTAGGTATTTATTCATTTATGTATTTATTTATGCATGTTTGGGGCTCTGTGATTATGTACTGAAACTATTTACAGCGCAAATTATATCCCAATAATATATTCCCTCATCATATCAGTTTATATATCAGAACTTGTGTGTGTTACTCAGTTACTCAGTTACTCAGTTACTTGTTCGTCAAGGGGAATCCACGCAATGCGAGCTAAGCTCATTATTATCGCGCCTCCTTAACTGGGAATGTATTGCGTGAAATGCATGTTAAGTGTTTTATGTACTGTTGGAATGGCTGTGGATGTGTGTGTAGTCTGTATTGAGCCAATTGGCGACATCGGAAACGAAGGCTTAGGGTGGATCTTGTGTGTGTGTGTGTGTGTGTGTGTGTGTGTGTGTGTGTGTTTGCAAACATGCTCTATAATATGATGCTAGTGCCTGAGCAGAGATATATGCACATTGGCTTGTACTGTATAATGGCAGTATGTATTGCCTTTGTAGTGTAATTTCCTTCCACACACTCACACCTGTTTTGACTGTAATGTTTATATATTGTTTATCCGGTGTGTGTTCATGTAGGTTTTGTCTAAAAGGGTGGGGTGTATTTTTTAGTATATTTGTGTATTTATTGCTATATCCTACTGTATTATATATACAGGTATATATATACATTTATTTATTAGTTTCCTCGCTAGCCCTCCATCAAGCTTTAATATAATAGCCCTAGACCAGACCCCCCATTGAAATATATTTTTTTACCATTATCGGTACAAAAATATCCTAAAATTACAGCCTCGCCATCGCTCGGCAGGAAAAAAATGGACACCTAAATGGAATGACAGATCCTAATATTGACAAATAAATGGGATGAAAGGTTTTAAAATCGCCAAACTAGTGGAACAAACGTCTTAAAATTTCGAAACCTAAGCATGAGGGAGAAGGGGAGCCAGGAAAACCAACCATCCCCTCTTATAGGTATTGTCATTTTGTTTCTTTCTCCTATCCTAATTACCTCACCCAACGAAACTGAACGGAAATTATGTTTTCCCCTCGCTTGTCTGTTTGACCGTTTGTCTGTCTGTAAATAAGATATCTCACAAAGTTATGAACCGATTTTCACGAAGTTTGGTGAGCACATAGTATATGCGACAAGGAAGAAGTGGTTCCATTTTGGAGGCGATTGGTAGAGTTCATTCCTCTGCCAGCGGAGGTATGCGCTCTTCCGAGTACCCTTCAAGTTCTGTATTTTATCTGTTTTTAGATTGTTGGAATTAAGATTACTTGGAAAATGTGAGTCACTTGTTTATTTTATTTTGATTGTGTGCTATAGTATGTATTTATTTTGATTGTGTGTTATAGTATGTATTTATTTTGTTTATGTTATTACCGTATATATATATATATATATATATATATATATATATATATATATATATATATATATGTTTTTGTCGTTATTGTATATATGTATTATTTTATTTATTGAATAGTTATGTTATTTATTTGTTATTTATGTTATTTTATTTTGTGTTTATGATATAGTGTATATATATGTTGTGTTTATGATATAGTGTATATATATTTTGTTTTATTTTATGGTATCTTTGTGTTTACATTTATGTATTGTATATTTATTTTGTGGGTTTATGATCTATATATTTTGTTTTTGTATTGTATATTAATTATGTATTTCTTATTATATTTTTATGTTTTTTTTATATATATATATATATATATATATATATATATATATATATATATATATATATATATATATATTATTATCTTATTTGTTGTTTGTGATATACTGTATATATATATTTGTTGTTTGTGATATACTGTATATATATATTTGTTGTTTTGTGATATACTGTATATATATATTATATTTATTTATCTCACCACCACACCCCCAATGAAATTAATTAAAGTATATATGATCCACCGGGATTCGAACATTTAGTAATGCCATGACACCGAACATTTGATATATGATTACAGTATAATTCACCAAAGTGGTATGTTTGTATTTATTTTGGGGTTGGGATGCCGGTGGGAATTGAACGCGACTTTTTAATTAACTTTTTATTTGGCATATACTTTTGTTTAACTTCCTTCCTAGACCACTATCAAGCTTTAAACTAAATAAATACATAAAACAAAAAACAAAAACAATATATACAGTATTTATATATATATATATATATATATATATATATATATATATATATATATATATATATACGGTAGCCTATATACAGTATATATAATCAATATCTAAATAAATACATTGGTACATGTTTTGGTAATTATATGTCGGCTCCTTCATAATTACAGGGTCGCTATTGCTCGCTAGGGTAACCTAGACGGCACGAAAGGTGTTAGAATCACCAAACTAATGAGGCGAACGTTATAAAATGTCACAACTAATGGGCCTAAACATGAAGGAGAGGGGGGGTCCAGAAAAAAACCCCTCCCCGTAAGTGATAGTCTGTGCAGTGTTTGTTATTCATATTGCCTTTACGGTATGTTTGTTATTCATATTGCCTTTACGGTATGTTTGTTATTCATATTGCCTTTACGGTATGTTTGTTATTCATATTGCCTTTACGGTATGTTTGTTATTCATATTGCCTTTACGGTATGTTTGTTATTCATATTGCCTTTACGGTATGTTTGTTATTCATATTGCCTTTACGGTATGTTTGTTATTCATATTGCCTTTACGGTATGTTTGTTATTCATATTGCTTTTACGGTATGTTTGTTATTCATATTGCCTTTACGGTATGTTTGTTATTCATATTGCCTTTACGGTATGTTTGTTATTCATATTGCCTTTACGGTATGTTTGTTATTCATATTGCCTTTACGGTATGTTTCATTATACTCCGAACTATTTGTTAAACCGTCTTGGTGGTGTAATGGTTAGTGTTATGCCGGGTTATAATACAACCTAGCTTAGTTCTGGGTCTTTACTCAAATCCAACTATGGACTTTTAGACTCAATATTCTCTCAACAGGGTCACGTCGAACACGTTCTTATTCACAAATTAGGCACTCAATCAGGTTAAGATGACACAATAAATACACCCTGGCAAGTATAAACTCTTTGTTTATTCAATGGACATATATGTATGGTGAAATACTCTTTGACTATTATGAGGGAATAGCAAGGAATGTAGGGGCATAGACATACACAATATGACAGGTCCTTTATACAGGTAAATAGGCCGACAGTGTGGAGAGATGATTACCGTACTATTATAAGGAATAGTCAGTGATCAAACACTAATGGTTATCACACTCTAAGGTCGGGCAATGACACACAATGTATATATATATATATCAAGGAATAATATTATGATGTAAGTATTGCAATAATAATCAGACAAACATACACATAGATAAAACCCTTGATAATAATATATATGAGAGTCGAGTATCTACTGTGAATTATTCTGAGCAAGTTTCAGGCAGGTTGAACAAAGTCTATGGCTGCGTGTCAATAAGGTAGGTCAGAGCAAAAAGGTAAAGTGGATGAGGGGGTGCGGGGAAGACGCTCGCTCGCGGTTGGGGGTGGGGGGGGGGGCGTGAAGGGGAGAGATTTAAAGGGCTCCCGCACAAGGGTTATTTTGGGCTAGGTAGGTCGCTCAGGTCATATGTTTGACTGCGATGGTCAAAATAGTAAATATAGTTAGTGCGATCTTATTCTAATGAAGGGGGGAAATGTAATGAACTTCAAAGAGGAGGGGAAGTGAATTATTTTACTATTGATGGTATACTTAAATTACCAAGCGAGACTTTATCTCATGCGCACACGATTAATTACTTCTTATATGCAAAGATAATCTCAAGGATCTAGGAAGTCAGAATTAATGATTTACATCTACTGAACCATGCTCGAAGGTTGGAATTAACCTAACTGAATCAGACAAGAGTTTGATTACCGTAGATTAGAGAACGCGTCAATAAATTAGCATATAATGAGTAGTAACAATAAGACTACAAGGTAAATATGGCATACACGACGAAGTTGTACTTAGATGGAAATACCTGATAAGGGATGAAGGAGGTCTGAACTGGTTAGCAGAGTCCTATATGGAATACAGAACAATTGGCGTTGTATTCGAGTTGATGAATAATTAGACAATAGATCTACACAGAAACTAGAATTCCTAGACGAGCAGGATCAAAATTAGTTATTTCATAAGATACGTTATTCACACGGTGCACTATTAACGCACATCAAATTCAGGCGTCATAAGGTGGGGGGGGGGGGGAACTGAGTTCAAAAATATGTATGAAATTGAGCGTAGGTTCTAGGTAAAAGTGAGGGTCTTAGAAGGGAATTAATTCACAGTATACACTTCAGCTTCAACTTGGTACACACTTAAAATAGAATGGACATACACAAGGAAAATCTGTAAGTATTCGGCTTGATTATGAATTTACACTATTATATAATGTATGCGTAGAATGAATGTGGATTATGAGTTTAGTAGAGAAATTAACACTAGATCTTGGGCACAGATCTACACAAGGTTTAATCTGGTAACTACAGGATTAATGCATACGCAATAAATGAAGGATCTTAGGCACAGATCAAGCACAGAGTTTAACCATGAATATTCACATATTTTACCTTACCTTCCCATCAATAATCACAATGTAAGATACTCAGAGACACTTAAGGGGAGCTGGGGAGGTTGAGGTTCGAAAACAAGTTCTGGCCGAAGTAGAGCGTAAGTTCGCCTGGCCAGACTTCAGGGCTGCTTCGCACCATCAGGAATCCCACGTCCAGACTTCAAAGGCACACAACAGGGTTTGTTGTAGGCTCAGGGGGAGGGGAATGCAGTTGCCACTTTTGGTTAGATGCTCTGCATTTTTCAGACTTAAGAACATTACCGAGGTGGAAGTGCTTGCTTTCTCAACAATTTCGTTGAGTACATGTTCGGATATTTTCTGAGCTTCAACTTAGAGTAATTCAACGTTAAAGGGATATAGTGAAATCGTTGTGACATTAATAGTGAACAAAAATAATTAACTTAAAAATACATGGTGGTTATCAGAAGGTACCTAATCATCTACAGTATTTTATTTAATACTCCGGGAGGAGTTACTATGTCTAGGAAGGATATAATAGCAGTTCTAGTGATTTTATTATAATTGGGGGTTATTTGTGAATCGGGAAATAACTCTGGTTTCCTCTAGGTTTCTGGTTTAGTCCAGCGTTCTTCGTAACAGTCTTGTATTGTAGATTCTAATGTCCCCACTTATGTCGGTAACACACAGGCCTTTGATGTGGAATTTGCATAAGCATTTGTTCTGTGTACTGCAAATTTGGCTACTGGTGCAAGGAAGGTTGGTGATTGGTGGGGAGGGTTTGAAACCTGGATGGTGATTGGCTAACCTTTCCATTCTTTAATTGGGGTGACTGACTTAGGTGACCGTCCTTGGGAGACAGAAAACGGGAATGCCCAGGTAAAGCGGGGTACTCCTCTGTTTCTTGTTTTTCCTCATCATGGGGGACTGGTATGGAATGGTGTCTTGGTTGTTTATGTGTCCGTTTGTCCTTCCTACTCGCCTGTAGGCTGGCAATCCTACAGGTGTTTCCCATCCCCGTTCTATCCAACCCCGTCACTTCAGGTAGTGTTTAACAATCTGTGTGTGATAACCCAGGTTCGAATCCCGGTGGATCACATATATACTTTCATTAATTTCATTGGAAGTGTTTGGTGTTGTGGCGAAATTAATCAAGTATAGATAATAATATTAGTTTAAAAAAAAAAAAAAATACACAATACATATTGATATTATTATTATTTTGAAAGTATTTATTCATTTATTATTATTATTATGATTATTATTATTACTATTATTATTTTTATTATTATTATTATTATTATTATTATTATTATTAATAGTAGCAGCACTTGGAGTAGTTTGTGTTATTTTGTGTAGGCCCTATATCTTGTTTATTGTAATAATCTCCCCAGCTTGTCCAGACGTTAACATAATAATGAAGCCAGCCAATAATGAAGGGGGTGGGGGTTATAAAATATAGATGGTCTTTATAGTATTATAGGCTAGAACTCTGACATACAGTATACTGTATAATTATATAGGTTGTACGGTAGAAGCCACAAGTTCGTCTACACCCGCTGGTATTTTTGTTTTTATTATTGTTATTATTTGCATTATTAGTATTAGTTTATTAGTGTTATTATAAGTAGTATTTATTATAATTAGTATTAGTATTGTTGGTTTACACAGTGGTAGTGACTATATTGGTCATAATTAGTATTATTATAATTAGTATTAGTATTGTTGGTTTACACAGTGGTAGTGACTATATTGGTCATAATTAGTATTATTATAATTAGTATTAGTATTGTTGGTTTACACAGTGGTAGTGACTATATTGGTCATAATTAGTATTATTTTATTTGGAAGTATTATCTTCCATTTTGTATTTATTTATTTATTTATTTTTGTAACATTGTGAACTTAAGGGGGGATGGCGAAAGGTCTTAATATTGACAAAGAAATGTATCGAAAGGTCTCAAAATCGCCAAAGTAACGGAACGCAAGTCTTAAGATTTCAAAACTAATATGCTAAACATGAGGGAGAAGGGGGTCCATGAAAAACAACTACCTATAGGGAGGTTAGAAGAAAAATAAGAACGTCCCTCGGCTCACACTTAAAGGGAGATTCCCACTTGAGGGATTATTTTGTTAACTTCCTTCTCCCTCATGGTTGGCCCCATTAGTTTTGATATGTTAAGACGTTCACTCCGTTAGTTTGGCGATTTTAAGACATTTCGCCCAATTTGTCAATTTTAAGATTTGTCGTGCCATTTAGGTGTCAAATTTTTTCCTGACGAGCAATAGCGAGCCTGTAATTTAGGAGAAACCGGCCTTTGGCCGGGAAATTGTTCTACAGAAAAAATTACAAAATTATATAGATTTTTGTTTTAAGCTTGATGGGGGTCTAGGACGCAAACTAAAAATCTCCCCTTTAAGTTATTTGCAGAGTTTAGTACCATATAATTTGAAATACTTTAAAACTCCTATCTTATTATATACCAATAGCCCATGTTTGTAAAGTGATGATAATAATAATAATAATAATAATAATAATAATAAAATGTGATTGAAAGAAGGTCACACATATTTCATTCCCTTTCCAAAAGATTAAATCCATTCAATAATAAGGGTGGGGTGGGGTGGGGGGGTAAAAGAGAGCCCCCCCCCCCCATTGATCGTTCCCTTCAACAGTAACCCTCGTCACCTTGTTAGCAGTCCAGCTCTCCCCCCCCCCCCCCTTTAAGAGACACTTCCCCCACCCCCACCCCTGCCCAATTACCCCTCCTCCGACCTGCTATTGTGGTTTGGAGGACTGACTTCTGATTGGCAAGAGTTCTGGAAAAGGGGCTCTCCAGTCCTGACGCTATTCTTGACTTGCAGTGTGCTGGCTTAATAATCCAGATAGCCTCTGAAGTCCTATTTTAACTAACTAACTTCTGATTGGCTGATGGCGGTGGTCTGATAAGGATGCTATATATTGAGCTGAAGAAGGCTTTTTATAGATGTGTATGTTTTGTCGTAATATTGTTTCGCTAAATGTTCAATACGTTATTTCTGTAATGCCAGCAGCTGTGGCAGTGAAGTTAAGGGGGGTGACCTGCTTTTTTTCTCTCCTTTTCTCTCTTTCTCTGGCTTGTATCCATTCGGCCAGATTCAGCCAACTGTTTTAAGACGTTTATCCCCATGCCGGTGTCGATTTCTTCCTGGCGAGCGATAGCAAGCCAGCATTGTATGGAGAAATCCGGCTTTCTCGGGAGATATTTTTCTATCGAAACATTTATAAAATTCAGCCTGCTGTCAAAAAACTTTGAAAAAAAAAACATGGTGGCTCACTACCGCTAGCCAGGAAGAAATCGACACCTGGATGGGGATTAACGTCTTAAAACAGTTGGTTGATTGGGGCCGAATGGATGCAACGGAGGGAGAGGGAGAGAACAACAAAACCAGGTGGGCCCCCTTAAACGGAACTCTGTACAGAAAATCGCTAGAGCTTTCAGCCCAAGTGGAGGACTTCTCTTGGTATAGTGGTGAGAGTGTTCGCCTCACAACCGTGGGGACCCGGGTTCGAGCCATGGGCCAGCCTGGTGGTAGCCTCACATTTCGGTGGGCGATATTTTCATCTAACGAAGCTTAGGTGTTGTTATAATTGTAAGTTGTGATGTAAAGTAGTTGTAAAGTCGGCAAAAATTATCAAATGTCAATTTGAGGTATCACATTTCCATGTGATTTTTATTAAAGTTCGTTCATACTGTAGTTGGAATTGTTGAGGCGGTAACATCTCCCAGTGACGGAGCTTAGTAGATACTTGGCCAACTGTTTATCTTGTGTTTTATCTGGATTCGTAAAACATGTTAGTCTGAGAGAGAGGCTGGGTAAGTGGAGGTATAGTTGGTTATATTTTCGATTATATGTATTTACGAGTTGGAGTTTTTTGACATTTTCGTTTTGAGAAAAAGCCTCGCAAACTTCAAAAACTGTTTTTCAGTAGAATAACTCTAGTCCTATTACAGGAAATGTATTTTTAATTATGTACAGTATATTTACATTTTAGTAATTAATACATAAATATTAGTCCTATTACATGAAATTAATTTGTAATGATTCCTATATACAACAAAAATAATGTATAGGGTACATATATATTAGGCCCATATTCAGCCTGCGAAAGCTTTATATAAAGCTCGAAATAATGCACTTAGAAGCGATTTTCGGCATTCAACTTTTACAGACAGGTTGAGGGAATATATAGCCAGCCTTCAATTTATAAAAAAAAAAAAAAATGTAATTAAATTTACGATTCTTGGGTTAAAAAAGGCGGACGGTCCCCTTCAATATGAACACTTAGCAATAATATGACAGCAGTTCCAGTTATTAATAATATGACAGCAGTTCCAGTTATTAATAATATGACAGCAGTTCCAGTTATTAATAATATGACAGCAGTTCCAGTTATTTCCCATTAAGGACAGATTTTCACTGAAGGGTTTTTACCGGACCCCCTTCTCCCTCATGTTTAGCCCCATTAGTTTTGAGATCTTAAGACGTTCGCCCTCATCAATCTTGCGATGTAAACACCTTTCGACCCCTTTCCGTCAATGATAAGACCTTTCATGCCATTTACTGTAGGTGTCGTTTATTTTATTTTTTGGCGAGCGATAGCGAGCCTGAAATTTAGGAGGAATGGGACTCTTTT
The DNA here is from genome assembly GCA_037953745.1 of Lithodes maja. Lineage (NCBI taxonomy): Eukaryota > Metazoa > Arthropoda > Malacostraca > Decapoda > Lithodidae > Lithodes > Lithodes maja. The sequence continues at coordinate 49,048 of JBAKBP010011142.1, read as the reverse complement.
CTTTCGAAAAATGTACACATTCATCTCAAGGGGAGGGGGGTGGGGGGGTCAATTTCACGGATGACTAGGGAGCAAAGTAGAAAATCTTCCCTTAACCCCGTCAACACCATGACGTCTTTATACCTATGATTCTGACTAAAATGTTGATGATTTTATGCAGTTTAAGAATGACCTACGTTACTAAGAGGGTTTATTGAGACCGTATTTACCCATTGGAGTCGTAGAGGTAGATTATAAACTAAAGAAAATCGTCTAATGGTAACCAGACTATGATACAAATTACGTAATGGTGGTGAAGGGGTTAAGTATCAAATAATCAGTAGCTAATGAAATACAAGTCCATTGTAGTTTACTGTCCCATACTGCCCGCTTCTCTGTTATAAGCCCTCGGAGTTCCGGGGAGGTAGTTTGAAGGGGGAATGGACATATTTATTGGCTTATTTTTTATATATATACAGGGTGTTCAGAAAACATGTGTACAAAATGAAATGGGTGATAGGGAACACAGAATTAAACATTTTGTACTCCATGGAGGTATGTCCATAAATGCTTCCTTGCGGTGCTACAGGGTAGACAGTTTCAACGTAATTTCCCTAAATTTGTACCCTAACTTCTCTGTGAGTAATCCGTTTACATACAAACATGGTAATTTAATGTACACAACAGTATGACATAAGACATCTTCCTTCAGTAAACAGTTCTGAGTGATGATTAATGATTTTTAATCTTCTCTTCAATTTAATGTTCTTTGTTTTTGCAGTGTTCTGACATTAATAAAGTAATGTTCATACTGTTGTGCACATTAAATTACCATGTTTGTATGTAAACGGATTACTCACAGAGAAGTTAGGGTACAAATTTAGGGAAATTACGTTGAAACTGTCTACCCTGTAGCACCGCAAGGAAGCATTTATGGACATACCTCCATGGAGTACAAAATGTTTAATTCTGTGTTTCCTATCACCCATTTCATTTTGTACACATGTTTTCTGAACACCCTGTATATATATATATATATATATATATATATATATATATATATATACTGTATATATACTGTATATATATATATATATATATATATATATATATATATATATATATATAATTATATATATATATTATATATAATTATATAAATGTGTGTATTGTTTTAGTTTCCTCCCTAGACCATATGAAGCTTAAAAACCTGCGACCCCCACCCCAAGAACCTCCTTCAAGATAAATTTGTACATTTTTTTTTATAGAAAAATGTCTCGGCCGAAGGCCGGTTTCTCTTAAATTACAGGCTCGCTATCGCTCGCCAGGAAAATATCGACACCTAAATGACACAAGTCTTAATATTGACAAAGGAGTGGGGAGAAAAGTCTTAAAATCGCCAAACTAATGGGCTGAACATAATAACATCGGAAAACTAATTGGACTAAAACTGAGGAAGAAGTGGGACAAAAAAAAAAACCATCCAACTCCCCTTAATTCTATCTAGGTCGCATCTGAGGTGAAGCCATTGATTTCGGGGTTTTTGAATGCTTGTGTGCTTGGTTTCTTGAAGGCGAACTGTTATATGTGTTCTTCTTCTGTCGCCTCTTTTTCCTTTCTTGCGTCTCTTGCTGATTCACCCTACCCCTTGTGGGAGTAAGGTGTTGGCTACTGACTGACTGGCTTGAGTTATATTTGGATGATTTTATGCAGCTTAAGAAGCATCTGTGGTAGTTAAAAGGGTTGGTCGAGATATTCTGTAGTCTTTATGCAGCTTAAGAAGCATCTGTGGTAGTTAAAAAGGTTGGTCGAGATATTCTGTAGTCTTTATGCAGCTTAAGAAGCATCTGTGGTAGTTAAAAGAGTTGGTCGAGATATTCTGTAGTCTTTATGCAGCTTAACCCGGGAACTACGGGGAGACTCTTAAGAGTTCCCCCGGCGGACTGCGGGGAGACTCTTAAGAGTCAGAGAAAAAATAAATAAACTTTTGACATCGAAAACAAAAATATATATACTGTATTTTTATTTTTGTATTTTTTTTTTTTTTTGGCCCCTGGGCCATGCAAAATCTCAGTCCTCTACCTCCCCTCCTTCCCCACTTTCCTCCTCTCCTTCAGTTATCACCTATTTTCCCTGTTATTCCCTTATTCTGAGGTATATTTTCGTGCTAACATTAGAAATCCGGTTGCAGGGTGTGGTCATCACTGATAGCAAGCGAATGCAAGAGAGAGAGAGAGAGTATCGATCGACTGTGTCTCAGTGGCCTTGGGGGAAATTGGCGGGAAAGCAGCTTGCCTCACCCATACATTATACAACTCGCGGGCTATATCTCCGATTTTGACCATCCAAACGCTGTTTTCACTCGTTTTATTGTTGTTTCAGGTAAATACCTTTATAATCAACCCATAATAGGCGCATATGGATAAGTATTAATGTTATTAATAGTACAATGAATATTTTAGTGACGGAAACACCTCAAATACATGCGCACAGGGAGAGGTGTCTAATTACCCCCATGCGCACTTCAGAGGGATAGTTAAAAGGGTTGGTCGAGATATTATGTAGTCTTTATGCAGCTTAAGAAGCATCTGTGGTAGTTAAAAGGGTTGGTCGAGATATTCTTTAGTCTTTATGCAGCTTAAGAAGCAACTGTGGTAGTTAAAAGGGTTGGTCAAGATATTCTGTAGTCTTTATGCAGCTTAAGAAGCATCTGTGGTAGTTAAAAGGGTTGGTCGAGATATTCTGTAGTCTTTACGCAGCTTAAGAAGCATCTGTGGTAGTTAAAAGGGTTGGTCGAGATATTCTGTAGTCTTTTTATTGCTTGACATTGTTCCTAATGTAAATAACATTGCCTAACAGTAGCTAAAGTACCCTAAAAAGGACGTCATCGGTACTGAAGGGGTGAGGGGGGCGTCACCGTTTTGTTTTTATCTTTCTCTCCTTTTCTCTCTTTCCCTGGCTTGTATCCATTCGGCCCCATTCAGTCAACTGTTTGAAGACGTTTATCCCCATCCAGGTGTCAATTTCTTCCTGGCGAGCGATAGCGAGCCAGCATTGTATGGAGAAATCCGGCTTTGCCGGAGAAATTTTTCTATCGAAAAATTTACAAATTTAGCTTGCTGTCAAAACAAAAATATATGTATGCTGGCTCGCTACCGCTCTACAGGAAAATATTGGCACCTGGATGGGGTTAAGCATCTTAAAACAGTAGGCTGAATGGGGCCGAATGGATACAAACCAAAGAGAGAGGGAGAGAAAGAAAAAAAGCGAGGTGGGCTCCCTTAACAACCTTTGACATACTGTATATTCCCAGTTGATTGCCACCACACACGCTTTGAATAGCGCCTATGATTCTATGTAGACCTTTAACCCCTTCTGTACCGGCGACGTCTTGTTCAATTTATTTTAGCTACATTTAGACGATTTTGTGCAGCGTAAGAAGGATCTGTCTTGGTAAAAAGGGTTAGGTGAGATAGTTCGACGCCTGTTAATTGCTTGAGGCCTTTCTTAAACTGAATAAACTCGTCTAATAGTAACCAGAGTATAATGAGAAGGACGTCACCAGTACTGTAAGGGTTAACAAGAGTCGTGTAAGTTTTCCTATCACTACTTTGAACACTGTGGCCATTTTTTTAATGTAATAATGAATACAAAATCAGAAATAATAATAATAGTAATAATCATAATAATAATAATAATACAAATAATAATAATGATAATCAAAATAATAATGATAATAACGATAATAATAATAATGATAATAACGATAATAATAATAACAATGATAAATAAATATATGTATAAATGAAATACATAAATCAGTGAACTATAACCAACAGATAGCAATACCCCAACGTGCAGGGTAAATATAGACACAATGCATGCTTCCGGACCAATGAATTCATCTCTCTCGTTCCCAAAAGAATTATAGTCCTTACAACATCAAACACCGGCTCAGTAGTTAAAGCTCGGTTCACACATACCCGTCCTGAGCTCCCGTCCTCCCCCGACCACTGAAAATGTATGCAATCGTGCAAGGACTCCGACATAAACGGGTATGGTCTGTTCATGAACGTACAGTGACGCCACAACACGGGCCGCGGCGGCGAGGCAGCCGTACCTTTTTGACATATCAAAAATAAACGGATCAGGAGGGACCAACCGCCAAACTCGGTTCAAGGGCGGGTCACCCACGTGACTGGTCAGCGCATAGGCGCCGTGTAGAAGCGTCTATGCGGAGCCTAGACGCTACCAGACGTAGTCTATGCCCAGACCAAAATATTTGAAAGTTGAGACTGCGACTTGGCAACGTCGCCTCACGTGATCACCCCGTGCGTCCCCGCTAGTCCCCGCCCACCAAGCGTCCATAAAAGAGCCAGCCGCGTGTGGTTCTACCTCAGTTCCCAAGCCGCCGTCACCGCAACAGTGACCACCTCGCACAACCTCCAACCTCCACCCTACTCCAACCTCGAGCCTACGTTATGCCTAATAAGTCTGATTCCAAGAAGCGGCGATGCATCATGACAAAACCAAAGAAGCCCCAGGACACCCTAGACAGCCAGGTGATGGAGGTAGTAGAGGAGACACAGGAGCGCCCTGCTGTTGTAGAGCAGCAGGGTGCCCCTCAGTCACCCACACCTGTCATCAGCCTGGACAGCGATGCAGTGGTTGTAGATCCGGCCCCCAGTGATTCAGAAGAAGAGCAGCATGAGACAACATCATCCGATGGTGACACCGACGGGGGCGTCGAAGATAGCCAGGTGGCTGCTGTGGCTGGTGCTAAAAAGAAGCGTTCCCCATCGACGAAGGCCACCATCAGGCCACTGCTCCTGGAGGATCATGTAGAACTTGATTTGGGGGAATGGTATAAGGAGAATCCCATTCTCTACCAGAAGACCCGCAGGGACTACAAGGACGTCACAAAGAAAAACCGCCTCTACGAGGAGAAGGGTTCGTCCATGACCCCACCCATTCCAGGTTAGTCTATGGTAATTGTTTATTGTGTAGTCTAATAATTGTTTATTGTGTATGGCCTCTTCAAAGAAATTTTTTGTGTTTTCATTTTAACAATTATATTGCTTCTATAATATATCATATACAAGCAATATAGAATACGTTTTTAATAACTAGAAAAAGAGGCCTCCGATTAAACAATTGCGAAGTCTATATATATATAAATCTGTAATAATTCAGTGGCGTGTTCAAGTTCAGTGTTTATTTGTTAAATTGCCTGTAATTGCCATGTGTTCATTCTATAATATTCTATGATATACCCATGCGTTCACTAGATTGTGTGAGGAGAAGGTGCGATCCCTCGAATCACCCATCATAGTTTATAACAGTGTTGTGCAAAACTTCATTGGTGTGTGCAATTTCTGTGTTTTATTTGTTATATTGTCCGAAATTGCCACTTGTTCACTCTAGAATGTTGTATGATATTATTTTGTCTGAGCCAGCTAGCCAATGCTTATATTAAATGATTTTATGCCTGTGTGAACTCAGAAACATGTCTTCCACAGGATATCAGGTCCGGCACTTCCTCGACACAATGAGGACGCGCTACTGGAAGCTGACTGCCCCCAAGAGCGGTTCTGGGGCCACCAAGACCGTGACGGAGAGGGATAGGTGGATTTTAGATGTGTTCTCCTTCCTGGCCACCCACATCGTCCGGCACAAACCCCGAGCATTGGTTGTAGAAAGGTATGTTCAAGTATTGTCATTTCCTTGGTTTATATAGGGTTTATACATAATTATATTTTAGTAATTATATATAGGGTTTATAAATAATAATATTTTAGTAAGTATAGCGATTTTGATAATTTAATTTGACCTTATATTGTCCTTGTCCCAGTTTTTGTTTGTTTAGTTTGCAAGTTTTACATTTTAATATCTACATAATTCGGTATATACCTTTATATATAAATGCGATTCATCTCTGGTTATGGTTAATCCATCTATTTGTGTGGCATTTTCTGTACTGTTCTAGAACCCGTCAACCTTTTGCAATATATATTGTTACCTATGAAATAATTATTTACCTTTCCTTAAAAACAGTATTTATAATGTATTTAATTCATACCTTCGTAATAGTTATTGACAGACATGGTGGAAATATACACACTAGAGTTGTTTACAGATTTTATTAAGTCTCAATACAAAATACATAGATAGGCACTTTAACATAATAAATAAAAGCTTTCCTTGGTCTGCAGGCACAGCACACTGCTACGGTGCCGGAAGATGGTGGGAGCGAGGAGGATGACGAGGAGGAGGATGCAGCTGCCGCAGTCCCAGGCCCTTCGCGCCAAACATCTGGGGGTAGCCAGCCACAGCGCCGTCAGAACAACACTGGTGACGTGTTGACCGAGGCCACCTCCGTCATGGCGACTGTAAGTAGAAATCAGATTTCATATTTAAAGCATATTCAGAATATGGAGTTTGTGTTTATTGATAAAACTTTGGTATTTTATTGTGGTCGACCCGACTTCGTTGTCCTGAAACAGGTAAATAAATTTACTTCTACAGTATACTGTTATGTGTAAGTAGGGTAGACTAATTAAGTATAAAGTGTATGTATAATATGTTCCTCTTGACATTTTCAGGTGGCGGCTGCAGTATCTATAAATATTTAATTAATATTAGTATTATTATTCGATGCAATAAAAATATTAAAACACTATTATAACACTCCTGGTTTTCCCCAAACAGCTACAGGAACAGGCCAGTGGTGTCCGCAGGATGGTGGACAAGTTCGCGACCCCTCAGCCATGCACCAGGGAGGAGGAGTCCTGGAAGCAATTCTTCGGCTCAATTACGACTGAGTCCAGCAAGCTGGACCCCAGCGTGTGGGGCTACACCAGAATGGAGATGTTGCTCCTGCTGGAGAAATACCGGGGTAAGACTGCCCAGGCTGATACCATGATTAACATCATGAGATCATTCTCGGCTGCTTCTCCCCAGGTCCTCCAGCAGGTGCAACAGCCCATTCACGTGCAGCATGTTCAGCAGCCCATGCAGCATGTCCAGCAGCCCCTGCAGCAGATGCAGACGGTTCAATATCTGAACCAACCACCTGTGGTGTATAATCAATACCCTACACCTGCCACACCCAACCTACTGCCCTCCACAACACCACAACGAAACTGCTCCACTCCCAAGGACACGACACTCCACAACATCAGTGTCTCATCAAGCCTCTTCGATGGCCTGACCAACGCCACATCACCAGGGACCAGCCAGCAGACCCTGCATACACCGCCTTACACCAAATAAAATAATATATTATGTTTACCACAGATCCTTCTAACTGCACAACATCGTCGAACTACCTCCCTTTTATTTAAGGGTGGTGACATGTTTGTGTTATGTCTTTTTTCTATCTTTCTCTGGCTTGTATCCAATGGAAAATAAATATGTTTAATGTGCAAAATGATTATTTTTTATGTCCTTATTTATGTTATTAAATCATATGAAGATATCTGTGCACAATTATAAGAACATATAATAAGAAACGTGCACCAGTACATGAAAAGTAATAAATCAATGAAGAGACATATAATAACTAATAATAAGAAATGGAATTATAAAACAACTGCCAACAAAGAATAAACTGGGAAACAATGGAATTAGTCTACATCAATATAAATATGAATAATTAATACATAACTAAGATATACGATTTACAATAAGGTATGCAAAACCAAAGAAATAAAAGAAAACATGAATTAACTGAACTTACAATGACATGCAATGAGAGTATAAATAAAGAATAATCTTATCAATGCATAAAAAAACTAAATTGAAGAAAAAATAGTCCTACATTAAAAACAAATAAACAATAATAAGAATACGTAATAGAAAAATAGAGAAATGAAAATACACATGAGTACACTGAACTTAGAATGACAGATAATGATACTACATATGGAAATATAATGTGAATAAATACTACTGAATATAAATGACATAACATACCTGAAACAAACAAATTAATAAAAACACAAATATGTTGTTTCTCACCTATATCATGTTCTCCTGCCACGACACACTCCCCGCTGGTGAGTTTACGTACTTCGTCAGATACTCCCGTACTCTCTTGCCAGCCTGGTTGCCTGTGTTGCGAGCTGTAGGGGTGGGAATACTAGGCAGTACGTCGTCATCTCGCCAGGGGCCTCGGGAAACCAAATGGGTTTCGGGGTCCTCCTGGTCTGCCTCATGGGCCGATGGGCGACGTATCCTGAGGAAGTTGTGGAGGGTGCAGCAAGCCGTCACCACAGACTGATCCTTGCTGGGGCGAGGGTGATTGATGTGTGGAGAACTCGGAACCTGTGGGTTGGAAAAACATTAGAGTATAGTCAAACTAATAATTCTAGCATTGGGAAAAAAATGTCAGCCAGGGAATATCTGTGGATATTTACAACCATTTTTGAGTGATAGAGGTTTGGATAATTTTGTTTTTATTATTCATATAATGAATAGACTATGAAGTTTGTAGACTAGAATATCATGACTGAAGTACACCATCGTGCTTTATTAATATCCCCAAGACATATTAGTGGATATTTAAAGTGTTTATATCATGTACAGTGGTGCTAATAAGTCTGTGTTATATTAATGTCTGTCAGATGTTCAATTAGGTGGGTAAGTGTAGGAACATATTTGTATCTCTCACTTGAAATAAATAAATAATGTTTCAATACCATAAAATACTATATTTCTTGCTTACCTGTTCGCTAGGATTCCAAAGGCGTTCTCCACCACTCTTCGTGCCCTTGATAGCCGGTAGTTGAAGATCCTTTCGTCGTGGCCCAGACCCCGTTGTGGATATGGAATCATCATCCACAGACGAAGGCTGAAGGCGTTGTCACCGATAAAGTAGTAGGGTACATCTTGGTGACTGGCGTTGGACAGGGGCTCAGGTTGTGGGAAGTTTGCATGGTTGGAGTTGATGAGTTCATTTAGTGGGGATTTAAGGAAGCACCCGGCGTCTGACTCGCATCCAGGGCTGCCAATGTCCACATGGATGAACTTGTAGTCCGCATCCACGACTGCAAGTAGGCCAACAGAGTAGAACTTTTTATAGTTGTAATACTTTGATCCACCGTATGATGGGTTCCTGATCCGAATATGTTTCCCATCGATCGCCCCTAGTGCGTGTTGGAAGTCCCACCGACTTGAGAACCTGTGTCCAATGGCCTTCCACTCCTCTGGTGTCGTGGGGAAGTGGAACACCTCGTCAGAAAAGGCTCCAACGATGGCCTCACACGTCTCGGGAACAAGTAGGGAGATGGTGTTCTTGGCTACACGGAAAGCGAATCTGAGACTGGCGTAGGAGTTCCCACTTGCGAGAAATCGCAAGGTTATGGCCACTCTCAGCCCTACCTCCAGGGGCCTCCTCCAGAAGGTGGTCTTCTTCTCCAGCCGAGGCCGCACACGCTCGCATTTCTCGTCGAAGAGACACTCGTCGAGCCGCAGGAAGCTCCGGTACAGTTCTGGATCCTCTGCTGACAATTCCCTCATGAGGGTGTGGTAGTGGCCATAGGTCTCCCTCCTCAATAGGTTTGGCTTCACCCACACACTTCGCTTTTTCCTTCTCTTCTTCAGCTCGCTCACAACTTCCATGAAAGTTAGGACCGTTGAGCACAGTTGTACGTTGCAATCCATTTACAGCTGCACTTGATTCAACAGAGTGGCGTCCATGTTGAGGGTCACTCGGCAGGAGAAGTTATATCGGCGGCACGCTAGTTGAGACAGGTGTCTCTGTGCCACGCCCCATATATATGCATGATGGGGGCCATCGCCGACGACACTGCGGCCATCATATTGTGGTCGCAGTGCCGTCACAGTGCGTCTCAGACAGGTCGTATTCAGACTTATTAGGTCGCCTTCCAAAGGGACTGGTCGTGGCACCAAGTCGCCGCCCATGCTCCATCTGCCGGGGCGGTCACGTGTTGAGATCTCCGTCCACTAGCCGTGCATGCGCCGTCTTCCGGGGCGGTGACGTGTTGAGGTCGGGCATCAGAGCCACACGTGGCCACTCGGTCCCACTCGGGACACAAGGTCATCCGTTTGATGCCGTCCAACAGTTTTTGGTGGTCGGGGGAGGACGGGAGCTCAGGACGGGTATGTGTGAACTGAGCTTAAGGGGATAGTCACCGGTTTTTTGGGCTATTAATTATTTTATTCATTTATTTCTTAGTTTTCTCACTAGACCTCCATCAAGCTTAGAAATGCATCCCCTAGACCCCCCTTCAAGATAAATTTGTACATTTTTCGGTAAAAAAAAATTTCCCGGCCGAAGGCCGATTTCTCTTAAAATTACAGGCTCGCTATCGCTCGGCAGGAAAAAATCGACACCTAAATGGCACGAAAGGTCTTAATATTGACAAAAAATGGGGAGAAAGATCTTAAAATTGACAAACTAGTGGAAGCAACGTCTTAAAATCTCAAAATGAATATGCTAAACACGAGGGAGAAGGAGGTCCAGAGAAAGCGAGTAGTACCCCCTTAAGGTAATCGTGCCATATAAAGTGAACCCTACAGGATGGTTAAGTGTTCAACGACCGATAATGTTGACAGGTTTAGCGCTTCCTTTAAGGGGTACTACTCGCTTTTTATAGACCTCCTTCTCCCTCATGTTTAGCATTTTAATTTTGAGATTTTAAGACGTTCCTTCCTTTAGCTTGTCAATTTTAAGACCTGTCGCCACATTTTATTGTAAATGTCGATTTTTTCATGGCGAGCGATAGCGAGCCTGTAATTTCAAGAGAAACCGGTCTTCGGCCGTGAAAATGTTCTACCGAAAAATGTACACATTTGTGTTGAAGGGGGGTCTAGGGGATATTTTTTTAAGCTTGATGGAAGTCTAGCGAGGAAACTAAAAAATAAATGAATAAATTAATTAATAGCCCCACAAAACGACCACTACCCCCTTAACCCTTTTAGAGGCATTGCATTATTTGGGGTTTAAATATATATTGGCTATCTTTAGTGGTGGGATGAGTGAGAGTGGGTGTCCTCTACTTCCCATAGCCATTTCTATATTTGATCTTACTACATTTCAAATTACGTAGGGATGCGGCGACCCCAGCGCCTGCCAGTATCTGGTGCAGATACCCTCCTCTGTGGTGGAGGGGTAAGAATTTTCCAACACTGATGAAAGGGGCTTGGGGTGAGTGGCTAGGAATCCTCCTCCCCTTGAAAAAAACAAATCTACTTACTAAAAGAGACAGCAATAGGGGCGAGGGAACGCGTTCGTGGTACTGGACCCTAAGGATAGGAGCTATAAATGTGCGTGGATGTGGAATGAATGAGAAGGGAGAGGACATTGGCAGGTTGTTTGAAAGAAGGTATGACGTGCTTGCGCTGAGTGAAACAAAGATGAAAGGAGAGGGTGAAGTGGATTTTAGAAATATGAAAGGTAAAAAGTCTGGAGTAGATGAGAGAGTCAGAGCGAAAGAGGGCATGGCTATATTTGTGAAGGTGGAGATGAGCGAGTTTATAAAGGTGTGGAGAGAGGTGTCATCAAGGCTAATGTGGGTGTGAATGTGGTTTAAGGGTGAAAGGTGGGTATTTGTGAGTGTATATGGGCCAGGAAGTGAAAGGACGGTAGAGGAGGTGGAGGGTTTTGGGAAGATAAGATAAATTGTCTACAAAAGTTTGAGGAACTTGTAATTGAACCAAATAATGTGATAGGTTTAGGGGACCAGAATGTTAGGGTAGACAATGAACCTGTTAAGGGAGTGATAGGTAGTTTTGGCTTGGTGTAAATGAGAGTGGAGAAAAAATTAACAATATATGTGGAAACTGTAGAAAGAGTAGGAATTACGTTTTTTTCGAAAAGAGACTTAAACACAAGTATAAATGACATAGATTTGTGAGGGGAGATATTATAGAGAAGGTGTTAATGGATTATGTGTTGGTAACAAGGGAAAGATTGCGTAGACTGCTGGATGTGAATGTGCTGAGAGGTGAGGCTGAGAGTATGTCTGATCATTATCTTGTGGAGGGAAAGCAGAGAGTGAGAATGTTACAGGAGAATGTCAGACAAATGAGAAGTATGAGAGGTAATACAAGTTAGTTAGAGAAAAATACAAAGGAGAGGGAGTACCAGGAGAGGCTAAATACGAAATGGATGGAAGTGAGAGAGAGATCCTTCCTAAACCAAATAAAATCGTCTTATAATTGCCAGAATAAAATTAAAAAGACGTCGCCGGTACAGAAGGGGATAAATGAAGGGAAAATTGACTCGGGCAGGAGTTTAAAAAGAATATTTAAAAATATTTCATCCGTGTGTCAGAATTGTTCAATAAGTTTTATACCACTTCTGGCGATTGTACTCCATAAGGCGTTCTCTTGATATTTTGCAAACAGTTATAAGAACATAAGAAAATGGGAGTCTGCAGAAAGCCGATTGGCCTAAGCAAGGCAGATCCCTGTCCCACACAACCCCAATTACAAAGCCCAATTATAGGCTCAACACTCTAATACCCTGAGGATCATCTTACCAAAACGGTTAGAGATTAACGCAGGATTACGGGGGTCTGCAGAGCGCTGATTGGCCCAACCCTGCTGATCCCCCTTCACACCCAACCCTTCTCGTCCATATGCTTATCCAATTTTATCTTAAAGCTCCCTATCGTTTTTAATCCCACTATAGCACTTGGTAGTCCATTCCACCCATCTACAACTCTGTTACCAAACCAATATTTGCCTATATCTTTTCTGAAACGAAATTTATCTAATTTGAAACCATTGGTACGAGTTCTTTCGCTATCACTGAGCTTTAGTACATTTGTCATGTCCCCTTTGTTAATCCCACTAACCCACTTGAACACCTCTATCATATCCCCTCTAACTCTGCGTCTCTCTAACGAATGTAAGCCTAATTTCTTCAACCTTTCTTTATACGGAAGATTTCTAATATTATGGATCATTTTTGTCATTCTACGTTGTACTCTCTCCAATGAATCTATGTCCATTCTGTAATAAGGACACCAAAATTGAACAGCATAATCCATATGGGGTCTCACTAATGACAAGTAAAGTTTTAAGATAACATCAGCAGTTCTGTTACTCACACTCCTTGAGATGAACCCGAGAATCCTGTTTGCCTTGTTTCGAACGCTTATACACTGTTGTCTAGGCTTCAAATCATTGCTAACAAACACACCTAGATCTTTCTCACAATTCGAGTTTTCTAATTCCACATTAGCTAGTTTATATTTAACATTTGTATGCATCTTCCCTATCTTTAATACCTTGCATTTGTCAATGTTAAACTTCATCTGCCAATTTACTGACCATTCGTGTAAGGTATCTAGATCCCTTTGGAGGCACTCTATATCTCTATCTGAATCAATTGTTGTCCCCATTTTGGTATCGTCTGCAAATTTACTTATCCTACTAGTTATACCTAAATCAAGGTCATTTATGTATATAACAAACAACAGAGGACCTAATACAGATCCCTGGGGGACACCACTTTTGACTGCTCCCCATTCTGACTTCGTACCATTTATGCTGACTCTCTGCTTCCTACCAATTAGCCATGACCTAATCCATCCCAACAACGCCCCACCTATTCCATGCGCCTCAACCTTTCTCATCAATCTCTCATGGGGGACTCTGTCGAAAGCTTTACTGAAATCTAAATATATTATATCATATGACTTGTCATTATCTACTGCTTCATATACCTCTGAGAAAAAACTAAGCAAATTAGTAAGGCAAGAACGTCCCTGAGTGAATCCATGCTGAGAAGAATTGATTAAATTAAATGTATCTAAGTGGTTTCTAATTTTACTAGCAATAATTGACTCTAGTAGCTTTCCTATGATTGATGTAAGACTAATGGGACGGTAATTGGATGCTATTGATTTGTCACCTTTTTTGAAGATCGGAACTACGTTTGCAAGCTTCCAAGCTTCTGGAACTATACCTGTCTCCAATGACTTGTTAAATAAAAATGTTAATGGGTAACTTAACTCATCCCTACATTCTTTTAATACTCTAGCATATACCTCATCAGGACCAGGCGATTTATGAGGTTTCAGTCTGTCAATTTCCTTAAGCACATCATTTCTACTTATAGTAACCGTACTTAACCTATTTTCTATACTATCGCTATATACCTTACGGACTTCTGGAAACTGTGCCAAATTTTCATTCGTGAAAACGGAAAGAAATTGACTATTTAATGTACTGCACATTTCTAAATCATTTTCTGTCATTTCTCCTATCGAAGTTTTAAGGGGACCAATTACATCTCTAACCTTGGATTTATATAGTTGGTAAAAAGCTTTGGGATTATTTTTTGAGTCATTGGCAACCTTGATTTCATAATTTCTTTTTTCTTTCCTAATATCCTTTTTTACCTGTCTTGATAGATTCTGATAGTAAGCAAGTAGGTGAATTTCGCCTTTCCTAATTTTTCTATATATTCCTCTCTTTTGTCCTAGAAGATCTAATAGTCTATTATTCATCCATTTGGGTTGGTTCTGTGTTGATCTAAATTTTCTTTTGGGGATGTATTTATTTTGTGCATTGAATACTGACTTGATAAAATTATCGTATGTATCTACCAAGGTTGACGTCTCTTCCTGACTTAAGATGACAGTTGCCTGAGAAGGGGTACACTCATTTGGACACCTGGATCGACTTAATTTTTTGACCGTAGGGTCGGCTAATAGGGCTCTTCTTAACCCACCATAATTGGCTTTTCTAAAGTCAGGTATTAATGTTGTATTCTCTCTGGTATTACCTTTCCATTGTATATTAAAATACACAGAATTGTGGTCACTATTTCCTAGGTGGTCCCCTATCTCTACATTATTTACCATATGTTCATTGTTACTGAAAACTAAATCGAGAATATTATTACCTCTAGTCGGCGTATCTATGAATTGAAATAAAAAACTATCTTGTACTACCTCTATAAACTCCTCAGAATCAGAGTCTCCTATTTGATGCTGCCAATATATATTCGGAAAATTAAAATCCCCCATAATGCACACATTGCTAAACCTTGATGCCATTTTAATTTCCTCCCATAATGACGTTCCGTCATTTCTACTCATATTTGGCGGTCTATACATAACTCCAATAACTATGGTCTCACTACCTTCGTTAACCTCTACCCAAACACTTTCATTATCGTTATTTAGTCTAATACCTGATTTAATACAGCTTTTTAATGTACTCCTGACAAACACTGCTATACCGCCACCCCTCTTACTTGTTCGGTCATATTTAAACAAACTATATCCTGGTATATCAAATTCTGCTAAAAAATGCAGAGAGGATCCTCTCTGACACATGGATATAGTTGCCAACCCTACCGAGCTGTACACACCAGATGATCAGCATAGGGGTGCAGATACTTGTTTTGACCAAGTGTACTTCTATACAGTGACACACGTATCATGTGACGTATAATATTATGCAGAGTAAATGTAATTATTCTCTCTTGCGATCCCTGGCAACTGAGGGATCAATATTTTTGCCGAATGTCGCTGGCAAAATTGATAGGCTTTCGAGATATATTTTCTATAAACACGCATCCAAACAGATAAAGGAGGAGCCTATTCCACTTCTCTAGAAGTCGTAGTAATATATAACAAAGCTACATATGCTTAGTGGAAAGACGAATAAAAGAGGCGAAGGAGAATGGGATGCTAGCTGGTTGTATCCTGCTTTAGTAAGTGAGAAATTTCCCTCAGTATCCTAAAACAAACCAGCCCCAAATATTTCAACTCAAAGCTCTCATAATTTATCAAAAACCTATTGGATATAATATGTGAATACTAAAATACGCTAATTACATGCGATAACCGATAAACAATAAAGCCACGATGCAACCCGGAATCATAAAAAACGTAAGTGTGTTTTAACAGTAGCGACGTGTGTGCAGCCGATGTGTTTACAATCCGTATTTCCCGCATTATTCATCTTCCCGGGATATTTCTGCTCGCCAAGTTTACTCCACTGTGTGTCAAAGCGCCCAGGATGCTCCAGACGTCCTTAGCGATCGTGAACACCTCGTATTTCAGATGAGTTAGGGGAGGGAGAGGTGGTGGGAGAGGCTAGCAGGTGTATGCCAAGGAAAAGGAGGTACGGTTGATCATATTTCTACTGTTGTTATGCTATTTACTCAACCATACCTTGGTTATTATTAGGTTTATTATTCCCTGTGTCTATTTGTACTACGTGTTCGTGTATTAGAGGTGGTTATTTATGCTGTGTTGGTTAGTGGGAATATGTGTTGTGTAATTTATTAGATTACCTGGAGATGACTATGCAGGCTTGCCAACATGAACGCTTGGGTATGGCTACCAACTTCCGGAGTGCGTGGTAGGGCAGGCATACCAACCTTTTGGAACGCGTGGTAGGGCAGGCATACCAACCTCTGGAGCGCGTGGTAGGGCAGGTATACCAACCTTTTGGAACGCGTGGTAGGGCAGGCATACCAACCTCTGGAACGCGTGGTAGGGCAGGCATACCAACCTCTGGAACGCGTGGTAGGACTTGCGTTATCGTATTATTACGGTTATTGTTCAGCCTATTTCTCTTTATTATTCTGCGTGCAGGTATACAAACTATACAATGATGTTAATGGTGATTATGTATGCTCATTTTGGCGTCGATGAAATGTTTTTGAGAGAAGTTAATGGTGGAAGATGAACTCACAGGCTTGCCAACTCCTCGGATACGTGGTAGGGATCGCGTCATTCTTTGCGTTATTTCCTCATATCTATCAAACCGGAGCAATTTTGTATGAAGACTTGAATGAATATGAGAAAGAATGCAAGAAAATGATCGTGAAATAGCGTGCTTTATGGCATTATATCACTTGCAAAGACATAATTTGAACCATATACCATAATTTTATTTGTATCTGCACAATAATAAAGATTACAAATAATGGAAACGACTTTCGTTTTGACACCCTGCGCGGCGGAGGTTATAATTCTCGGCTTATTATTTGGTTTATTATGGTGTGAGCTAATATATTAACTCTTAACCCTTACAGTATAGGGGAAGTCTTTTGGTTTTATTTCAGCTGCATTTATACTTTTATGAAGCTTAGGAAGGATATATGGTAGCTAAGTTTAAGATAGTCTGTAATCTTTTAACGGGTAGACATCCTTTCTAAGCTTAATACAATCATCTACTAGTTGCCAGAATATAATGAAAAGGATGTCACCGATACTGAATGGGTTAAAGATAACCTATGTTTGGTTAGGTTGTGAAAATATTCATTGGTAATATCCATGGGTAATGATACGAAATCGAAATGACAGGAGGGTGGTATTAAGTTGGCAACTTGCCAACTTATATAGGCTACAGGCTTGCCATTTTCATCTATGATATACAGTAAGTATATCATAAGTATATATGATATATATCATATATATCATATATATCATGAGCCAGCCGTCCGGCTGGCTCAGTTGACAGCGTGCCTGATTCCCATCTCGAGGTCTCGCGTTCAATCCCCGCTCAGATTGAAAAGTTTTTCTGGGATATAGCCGGCGGTTACCATCTCCACATGAGCAAGGGGGATGGGTAATGGTCACTGGTAGACTAAAGAAAGCCAAGCGCTTGTGAATCCTCGAAGGAGGAGATACGGGCGCTATATAAGTAACCAGAAGATTATTATTATTATTAAGTACGGTGCACTCAGTCATAAAAAAGGGTACCCCCTGAGCGAGAGATCTAATGCCTATCGCTATTTAGTTCTGAACCATCAACGTCACGAAAGAGTGGCAATTGCAGATTGTGGAAGGGAGTAAGGATTTATATGCACGAAGCAATACTGGTACTTCCTTCACATTGAAAATTGTTGACAATTCTATCTCTCTCTCTCTCTCAAAAGAATGATAGGTTAAGTATGAGTAGTATACAATATTTATCAATTTCATTCTTTACTATGAGTTTTGTAGTATTAATTTTCTCATTCTGCTAGGGACCTTGTTTCTCCAACTAAATTCCATGCCGACCCAAGGTCGGACGGAGTGGTGGGTGATGAGAGTTTTCTATTTTGCTGTCTTTACCTTCCACTTTGTAGCAAATCCCATATTAGAAGTAAGTACGGATTGTCTAGTAGGGATCGTGTGGTCTGTGTAGTCTGCGTATCTATGTTACTATATAACTATTAGGTAACTCAGTCATATCCATCTCTATCTATCTACATCTATTATTTAATATATCAAGATATATACTAAATACATTCAGTTCTCTAATAAACATATCCCACCTGAATCCTACATAACTTTCAATAATACAAATATTGCCCATTTCGAGTACTGTAGTGATATTTTTGGAGTATGCCAACCTCAGTTGGACATCTTATGTCAGATCTATTCCATGTCTCAAAGAGACGAGGAAGGACGTCCTTTCAGAGTTCGTGAATTTTGTAGATCTATTGACGAGCAGTTAGGCTAACCGTAATCTATAAAAGTCATGTGTATTCTCATATAGCATGTTGTTCACATCTTTGAAGTAGTTGTTGAGAGGTGGTATTAAGGCAAACAATGGAAGAGAGAGAGAGAGAGAGAGAGAGTAACACAGAGTTACACAGATACTTAGACCATACAGACCTTAAGGTCCCTACTAGGTGGTCCAGTCTTAATAACACTATGCAGGGACAGCTTATAGTAGAATAATAGGATAGCAAAGTAGAAGGCTCTCCCCCCACGCTCCGCTCTCTCCGGCTAAAAAGCCATACAGAGAGAGAGAGAGAGAAAGAGAGTTAGCAAAAACCATTTTCAATATGAAGTGAAGCATTGCTTCGTTCATACTTCTCCCTACTCCCTCCCAGTCTGCAGTCGCCACCCACTTTCGTGAATTAGATGGTTCAGGACCAATGTTACCACAACTAAATAGCGTGAGGCATTAGATCTCTCGTTCAGGGGGGTACCCTTCTTTTATGACTGAGTGTACCGGTTTTTTTTTTTTTTTTTTTTTTTTCTATGTGATTGAGGGAGGCAAAAGGCATAACTGCCTATAGCGAGTGCCTCCCCCATAGTTGAAAGAGTGACAGGGCCAAAATCAAGGGACGTACTTATAGATGAACTCGCAGGATTGCCAACTGAAGGGGGTATCACACTAGGCCAATATTCGCCCTTCTACCGCAAAACAAAAAAACCGGAGCTACCGCCCTTCTCCGACACAAATATCGCCGTTTGACGGAGCTAGGATACAACCCGCAATGGGTGGGAAGCAACTTTTTTTACGTAGGTAAATATTATTGTCAGCCTCTATACGGCTCGTATTTAATCTCAATAATATCTCAAGTATATGACGTCGAAATATATATTTTGCTACAAAATTGTGTTTGGTTGTGAGAAGGGCTGCGGATAGACATAAATTAGGTGAATTAATGCTAAACTAGCTACACCACTTGCAGCCAAATAACAACTGTAATTCCTACACCACGGCGATTGGTATAAATAATAAACATGCTAAAACCTCCGAGAAGTTCAAAGTATTTCCTCATATATACTCCAAATATATAAACTAATAACGAAAACGTGTAGATTGGGTCATATGGCGATATAATTGTCGATATAAATCCATGATACTCTAAATTATAGGTGAAACAACACAATATAGTGATCGATTAGTGCCGCGGTAACACAGGGGCGCCGTCAGGCTGTATATATTTCGAAAAACTTCCTTGTAGCTACTTATATATGGTTCAAACGCAAAACATAGCAACATTAGCGTATAGATTGGGTCCTATTACACTGCATTTATGAATATCAATCCATATTATTCTACAGTTTATGTGAAATACCACAACATAACGATCGCTTAACCGTGGTAAAGCCAGTGGGTAAAGCCTATACGTGTGTGATAGGAGTTGCCTGCGCTACTGGCTGAAAACGGAGATCAGAGAAGGGCGAGAATTTGGCCCAATGTGATACCCGCTTTATATGCGTGAATATCACCCTCCTGTCACTTCTATTTCGTGTTATTGACTCATTTCTTCTTGGTTCATGACTCGTTTCTCTTAGCACCTACATCACCGTAGATGTCAAACCTGAGCAATATTGTTTGAATTAATTTGAGAAGTAATACAGGAAAATTAACATGAAATAACATTGTTTTGATCATTTGATCATTTTCAAAGATATAATTTGAACTATAAACCACAATTTTATCATGGTATATTCAGTATTGAAGACTAAAGAGAAAGGACTTGCCTTTCGTTTGATATGATGACGTACAGTAGCCCAACTAAGTTTTGCGACAAAATTAGGTACGTGGCATCTGTCTAGTTTGCACTCCCGTCCCAAGCCCGTGTGGTTTTGTCTAGCAGAGACCCGTGGTGTCTAGGCAGGCGCCACCGCCTGCGATACCAGAGCCACACAGTACTCGCACACGCTGGGCGGCGCTACATATGACAATATTGCTATCATTATTTGTTTGTATCATAGTAGAAGGCTCTCTCTCTCTCTCTGAGGTTAATATCAATCGATTTTTACGCTACACTATTTGTAGATTAATTAGCACACACACACACACACACACACACACACACACACACACACACACACACACACAGAAACGGAAGGCAAAGTTCAGTGTTATAAACCCACAGTCTACGCTGATTTCCCTGATAAAACAATGATGTGTAAATAATTGTGTTCTTTTATCTAATTAAAACTCTTTAGATAATACAGATATGTTATAATCTGCATCATCTTGCAGTGCTGGGTTATACGAGGAGTTCTATTTGGAACATCTATCTATCTATCTATTGCCTGACGCCGTGATCCCCGAAGGGGTGGCCACGAACGAACCGCCCCCATGCACCTCTGTCCCCAGTCAGTCGACGCCCCTCCCCCCAACCAGCACCGCCTTCATTCATGTAGTTCCTCACTCCATCCTTCCACCTCATATTCGGTCTACCTCTCCCCCTCTGTCCCTCCACCTCGCTCTCGTACACCCTCTTAGTCATTCTCTCGCTTTCCATACGTTCCATATGGCCGAACCATCTCAAGTTGTTCCTTTTCACACTTTCCAGCACATCTACCTCCACACCACACCTCCTTCTTACTTCCTCATTAGTCTGTCTATCCCTCCATGTAATTCCGCACGCACTCCTTAAGTAATTCATTTCCACTGCTCTCACTCTTGGTCTGAGTCTCTCAACCAACGTCCATGCTTCGCTTCCGTAAGTCAGTGTCGGGATTACCACACTGTCATGCAAGGACTTCTTCACTTCCATACTGACCACCCTATTTCTTGTTACTGCTTTTAGCGTTCCTACAACCCTCTTCCCCTGTTGTACCCTCTCCCGCACCTCTTCATCCATAGTCCCATCTTTACTCAACACACTGCCCAGATACTTAAAAGAGTTGACGATCTCCATAGCCTGACCGTTCAGCTTCATCTCACACTCTGTGACTTCACCCCTTTCGAAGACCATAACCTTGCTCTTCCCCGTATTTACCTTCAAATTCCGTTTTTCGCACACTGTTCCAAACTCATTTACTGTTCCAAACTCATTTGGAACATTGCATCAGGTAATATTATTAATGATAAGAACGTGCATTAATACACAGCTAAAGTTCTTACTGTTTCTATGAGATACTATTAGAATATAGAACATTATCGTTACCGTATCAGGATTTGTGAATCTGACTTCGGTGAAATGATGTCTACTATGGAAATATATGAGAGTATAACTAAACATTATTTAGTTTACCGGGTATATAATTTAAGTTCTATTTTACAGAATCACACACACACACACACACACAGTGGCCCGTAGCATATTGGTAAGCGCACTTGGTTCACAGCCAAAAGGACACGGGTTCCATTCCCAGGCTGGAAAGAAACATTTTGGCAATTCGTCTTACACAATGCGCCTCTCTTGACCTAGCAGTATAAATGGTTCCATGTCATCTCAACCAGTAGACCATTTCAACCAGTAGCTCTCAACCAGTGCCAAATTTACCCAGCCCAACCAAACCATTGCCAAAATATAGTACTAACCTAACCTAACCGTATTGGTTGATTTGGTACTGGTTGAGAGCTACTGGTTGAAATGGTCTACTGGTTGAGTTGACCGGTCACCGTATAAATAAGGCTCTGGAATAAGAGGCCACTTACGACGTCTTGTTTAGTGTTGGTGGTCTATTACTAGCTGGACGGGTACCGTACAGGTCAACCAAACACTCAAAATCCAGATATCGGCAATTGGCTGATTACAGATTACATGCATATCTACAGCCACTCCAACCATGCATTAACACTTCACGCAATATATTCCCAGGTCGAACTTTTTTCGGTAAAAAAAAACAAAAACAAAAACGTGAAGTTGTAATTATTGGAAACTGATTTGATCAGAAAATCCTCAATACTCTCTTGCCCACATCACACCTAGTCATCCATTCAGCAAGGTTGCTGAACGCTGTAGTATGGTTGGGATGAGCGAGAGTGGGGTGTCGGAACGTTTACCGGTGGCAAAAAAAGGTGGGAAGAAGGACAACATTAATAACAGACCGACATAGAAGTGGAGCTAAGCGGAAAACCACGCCATAACAGGACCAAGGTGTCGATTTGTATTCCTTACGAGCGATATCGAGCCTGTAATATAATAGTAACCGGCCTCCGGCCGGAATTTTTTTTCTATCGAAACATGTACAAATTTATCTAGATTGGGGATTTATATTTAAGCTTGATGGAGGTCTAGGGAGGAAACTAAACAAATAATGACATGATAAAATGATAAGCAAATAATACGCCCCCCCCCCCCCCCCCTTGACTTTAGTATACAATATGTATGCCAGTTACGATACTTGAATTATATAACCATGAATAATCCTTTGTAAATGTTCCCATCCTTTGTTTACCGGGTATAACTGTGTTGGTGAGTAATGGTTTAGATGCTCATGTTCTGGATGTGGTGTCCCGAGTTGGAATCCCGCGAGGACCATATGCTTTCATTAGTTTATTCAAGTACATTGGGGTTTGTAATTGATGATTAATGTTAAGAACGGGGTTGTTACTTAATTATAGCTTACATTGTAATACTGTTGATGGCAATTATTATATTATACTGGGAATAACTAATGTTTATATATTATATTATTATATTATACTGGGAATAACTAATGTTTTATATATTATATTATTATATTATACTGGGAATAACTAATGTTTATATATTATATTATTATATTATACTGGGAATAACTAATGTTTATATATTATATTATTATATTATACTGGGAATAACTAATGTTTATATATTATATTATTAATATTATACTGGGAATAACTAATGTTTATATATTATATTAATATATTATACTGGGAATAACTAATGTTTATATATTATATTATTATATTATACTGGGAATAACTAATGTTTATATATTGACAAAGTGAAGAGGTAAGCTGAGTGTGTGTGTGTTTGTGTGTTGTGTGTGTGTGTATGTGTGTGTATGTGTGTGTGTGCTTGTGTGTGTGTGTATGTATGTGTGTGTATGTAGTAATATATTATAATGTTCTTTGTGTGTAATAATAGATAGCACAGTATGCTTTTATCCTTGTGTGCATTAGGCTGCATATTTTATTTAGCTATTAAGTAGGTGTTTGTGCGTTTCTATACAATGTGTGTGTGTGTACTTGTTTATTGAGGCCATCCTAGTAATCCACTCTTAAGGGGAGGTGGACCGTTTTTTTTTTTTTTTTTTTTTGGTTTATTAATTAATTTATTCCTTTATTTCTTAGTTTCTCGCTAGACCTCCAACAAGCTTAAAAAAACACCCCCTGGATCCCCCTTCAGATAAATTTGTAAATTTTTCGGAAGAAAAATGTCCCGGCCGGAGGCCGGTTTCTCTTAAAAATTCAGGCTCGCTATCGCTCGCCGTGAAATAATAGACACCTAAATGGCACGAAAGGTCTTAAAATTGACAGCGAAATGGAGCGAAAGGCGGTAAAATCGCCAAACATCTTATAATCTCACATCAAACGGGGCTGAACACGAGGTAGAAAAGGGACCAGAAAAACGACCGTCTCCTCTTAACTTTCTATGGGAGGCGTTACGATGAACCCACTCAGTTATAATATCAAATGTAGTAGTACGTACATCGTTATTAATGATTCAGCTCATAAACCCTTTCAAGAGCCAATTACGCATTTATCTATTTATTCTGGGTATTATTAGACTATTTATTCTGGGTATTATTAGACTATTTATTCTGGGTATTATTAGACTATTTTATTCAGATTAGGAAGTGTATAATTATATAAGTCAGTGGGTAATTGAGATAGTCTTTACCCTTTTCATCCCCTCAGATCTTTCCTAAAGCCGGTATCACACCAGCACTTTTTCACTCAACATTTATCTTCAACACTGGTCTGGCACCTTATGTGGTCAACACTGGTCTGGCACCTTATGTGGTCAACACTGGTCTGGCACCTTATGTGGTCAACACTGGTCTGGCACCTTATGTGGTCAACATATCAAATATTTCGGTTGCCTAAATTCCGATACCAGTGCAAAATATTCCAAAATGTTGCCAGAAAAATTTTGATTATCGAATGTTGACTATAAAAGCTCTCGTGTGATACCGGCTTTAGTTGTATATAATCGTCTTTATTCAGATTAGGAAATGTGTATGGAAGTCAGAGGGTTAATTGAGATAGTCTTTACCCTTTTCAGTCCCACAGATCCTTCCTAAGCTGTATGAATAGTCAATAAACTGTCAAATGCATCATAATCTTCAATGGGTTAACCCCTTCTGTACCAGTAACGTCTTTTTAATTATATTCTAGCAATATTTGAAGGATTTTGTGCAGCTTAGGAAGGAGCTGCAGTAGTTAAAAAGGTTAATTAAGATTGTCTGTAGGCTTTTAATTGCTACACGTCCGTCCTAAGCTTGATAAAATCGTCTAATGATTGCCAGAACATAACGAAAAGGACGTCACCGGTACTGAATGGGTTAAGGGGACGTTATAGTATTTGTTTGTTTTATATGTTTTACCGGTACATATATTTGGTTTATATGTTTTACCGGTACATATATTGGTTTATATGTTTTTACCGGTAATATATTTGGTTTATATGTTTTACCGGTACATATATTTGGTTTTAATATTGGTTTTTACCGGTACATATATTTGGTTTATATGTTTTACGGTACATATATTGGGTTTATAATGTTTTACTACGGTACATATATTTGGTTTATATGTTTTACCGGTACATATATTTGGTTTATATGTTTTACCGGTACATATATTTGGTTTATATGTTTTACCGGTACATATATTTGGTTTATATGTTTTACCGGTAATTATTTGGTTTATATGTTTTACCGGTACATATATTTGGTTTATATGTTTTACCGGTACATATATTTGGTTTCGTTTGCTCCCTAGACCTCTATCAGTTTTTTAAAAAATACCCCCAAGACATTCATTCGTGATAAAGTTGTAAATTATTCAGTAGAAAAATGTCCCGGCCACAGGCCGGTTCCTCCTAAATTACAGGCTCGCTATCGCTCTCCAGTAAAAAAAGACACCTAGATAGGGCGAAAGGTCTTAAAATCTCGCCAAACTAATGAAGTGAATGTCTTAAAATCTCATAACTAACTGGGCTAAACATGAAGGAGAAGGGATACAGAAAGAAAACAAAAATTGTCCACCATGACGACCAGTGTTACCGATTTAATAGAATTATATATATGAGGGAATCAGAGCATCGGATATGAAGCTTTAATATTTATTAGCGCCAAATATAAGCTCTGTGTTGCTGGCTAATCTGTGCGTTGGGAACATACAGTAATCAAATGTTGCTCCTTCCACAATCCACATTTAGATCCTTCAATACATATTAGTATTTTAGTTTCTTCCCTAGACCTCCATCAAACTTAGAAAGATACCGTAATCCCAAGATCCCCCTTTGAGATGAATTTGTGCGTTTTTCGGTAGAAAAATTTATTTGGCCGAAAGGGCGCTTCCTCCTAAATTGCAGGCTCGCTTTCGCTGGACAGGAACAAATCGACACCTAAATGCCACGAATGTCTTAAAATCGCCAAGAAAATGGAGCGACTGGTCTTAAATTCGCCAAACTAATGGGACAAACGTTTTAAAAATTCAAACTAATGGGGCTAAACATGAGGGGCGAAGGGGATTCAGAGAAACTAAAAAACCTTCACGATAATATTCAAGGACACTAGTGCGACCTTATGAGAAAACAATTTATTAGGGAAAATAGGCACCAATAGATTCGCCATATTTTTTCTCCATATAGTCCGCATTGAGGATTTTCGTTATCAACAAATTGAAAAATACCCACTTCACAGACAAATACACCAAAAATCTAAGTCAAAGCGGGGGTGTGGGGGCGGCAGCCCCCACCTATAATACTAGGTTAGGTTAGGTACGGTTGTTAGGTTAGGCTAATGTCCTTTCAAAGGGGTATAGGGTAGTAAACACTAGGATAGCCTATACCCGAATCAGAGGTAAGAAGAAGAAGAAGAAGAAGAGTCTTGCAGTAGTCTCCTTGAATGCTACAACTTCACTTTATATTTATTAGAGCGAAATATAAGCTACATGTTTCTGGCCAATCTGTTCGTTTGGAAGTGGAGTTTTTTGTTTAGTTATTTGTTTGTTTCTTTCTTTCTTTCTATTATATTATTATTATTATTACCGTATTATTTATTATTATTAAAATTATTTATTTTTATATTATTATTTATTATTATTATTATTATTATTATTAATTATTATTATTATTATTTATTATTATTATTATTATTTATTTTTATTATTATTATTTATTATTATTATTATTATTAATTATTATTATTATTATTATTAATTATTATTATTATTATTATTATTATTATTATTATTAGTAAGTAGTAGTAGTATTTTATTAGTATTAGTATTTTTGTTTCCCCTCTCCATCAAGCTTGACAAAAAAAAATAAAAAAAATAAAAATATACTGTATATATACGGTATATACTGTATATACAGTATTATACTTTATATAAGAACATAAGAACATAAGAACATAAGACAATGGGAGTCTGCAGAAAGCCGATTGACCTAAGCAAGGCAGATCCCTGTCCCACACAACCCCAGTTCAATTACAAAGGCTCAACACCAATACCCTGAGGATCATCTCACCAAAACGGTTAGAGATTAACGCAGGATTACGGGGTCTGCAGAGCGCTGATTGGCCCAACCCTGCTGATCCCCCTTCACACCCAACCCTGCTGATCCCCCTTCACACCCAACCCTGCTGATCCCCCTTCACCACCCAACCCGGCTGATCCCCCTTCACACCCAACCCTTCTCGTCCATATGCTTATCCAATTTTATCTCAAAGCTCCCTACCGTTTTTAATCCCACTATAGCACTTGGTAGTCCATTCCACCCATCTACAACTCTGTTACCAAACCAATATTTGCCTATATCTTTTCTGAAACGAAATTTATCTAATTTGAAACCATTGGTACGAGTTCTTTCGCTATCACTGAGCTTTAGTACATTTGTCATGTCCCCTTTGTTAATCCCACTAACCCACTTGAACACCTCTATCATATCCCCTCTAACTCTGCGTCTCTCTAACGAATGTAAGCCTAATTTCTTCAACCTTTCTTTATACGGAAGATTTCTAATATTATGGATCATTTTTGTCATTCTACGTTGTACTCTCTCCAATGAATCTATGTCCATTCTGTAATAAGGACACCAAAATTGAACAGCATAATCCATATGGTGTCTCACTAATGACCAGTAAAGTTTTAAGATAACATCAGCAGTTCTGTTACTCACACTCCTAGAGATGAACGCGAGAATCCTGTTTGCCTTGTTTCGAACGCTTATACACTGATGTCTAGGTTTCAAATCATTGCTAACAAATACACCTCGATCTTTCTCACAATTCGAGTTTTCTAATTCCATATTAGCTAGTTTATATTTAACATTTGTATGCATCTTCCCTATCTTTAATACCTTGCATTTGTCAATGTTAAACTTCATCTGCCAATTTACTGACCATTCGTGTAAGGTATCTAGATCCTTTTGGAGGCACTCTATATCTCTATCTGAATCAATTGTTCTCCCCATTTTGGTATGTCTGCAAATGTACTTATGCTACTAGTTATACCTAAATCAAGGTCATTTATGTATATAACAAACAACAGAGGACCTAATACAGATCCCTGGGGGACACCACTTTTGACTGCTCCCCGTTCTGACTTCGTACCATTTATGCTGACTCTCTGCTTCCTACCAATTAGCCATGACCTAATCCATCCCAACAACGCCCCACCTATTCCATGCGCCTCAACCTTTCTCATCAATCTCTCATGGGGGACTCTGTCGAAAGCTTTACTGAAATCTAAATATATTATAGCATATGACTTGTCATTATCTACTGCTTCATATACCTCTGAGAAAAAAACTAAGCAAATTAGTAAGGCAAGAACGTCCCTGAGTGAATCCATGCTGAGAAGAATTTATTAAATTAAATGTATCTAAGTGGTTTCTAATTTTACTAGCAATAATTGACTCTAGTAGCTTTCCTATGATTGATGTAAGACTAATGGGACGGTAATTGGATGCTATTGATTTGTCACCTTTTTTGAAGATCGGAACTACGTTTGCAAGCTTCCAAGCTTCTGGAACTATACCCGTCTCCAATGTCTTGTTAAATAAAAATGTTAATGGGTAACTCATCCATACATTCTTTTAATACTCTAGCATCAGGACCAGGCGATTTATGAGGTTGCAGTCTGTCAATTTCCTTAAGCACATCATTTCTACTTATAGTAACTGTACTTAACCTATTTTCTATACTATCGCTATATACCTTACGGACTTCTGGAAACTGTGCCAAATTTTCATTAGTGAAAACGGAAAGAAATTGACTATGTAATGTACTGCACATTTCTAAATCATTTTCTGTCATTTCTCCTATCGAAGTTTTAAGGGGACCAATTACATCTCTAACCTTGTTCTAACCTTGGATTTATATATATGGTAAAATGCTTTAGGATTATTTTTTGAGTCATTGGCAACCTTAATTTCATAATTTCTGTTTTCTTTCCTAATATCCCTTTTTACCTGTCTTGATAGATTCTGATAGTAAGCAAGTAGGTGAATTTCGCCTTTCCTAGTTTTTTCTATATATTCCTCTCTTTTGTCCTAGAAGATCTAATAGTCTATTATTCATCCATTTGGGTTGGTTCTGTGTTGATCTAAATTTTCTTTTGGGGATGAATTTATTTACAGTTTATATACAGTATATAATTATATATATAGTTTATATACAGTATATATACTGTATATAACCGTTCAAGATAAATTTGTGAATTTTTCGGTAACAAAATTTGCCCCAACCAAAGCCCGTTTCTTCCTGTCTTGCAGGTTTGCTATCGCTTGACTTTACTAACGCCAGATGATATTATTTAGTACCTCTCTCATATAATACGTAAAAAAAAAAAAAAAAATGAGTTAGCAACTAATTGTACCATTAAAGTTACTATTTATTGTGTTACAGTATATAACATATTATATTTTAATTAATTCAAGTACGACGTATCTTGATTATAACAATATAATATTATTCAGTCAAATTAATTATCTGTAAAATGTGAATTTTATCATAATTATATATATATATATATGTAGTAAAACTCGCTAGGAAAATTGAAACAAAGGAACACCAAGCTTTCGTCTATTCCCTCAATTATCTCTGGTATTACCCTGAAGATGTCTTGAGAGAATAGACGAAAGCTTGGTGTTCCTTTGTTTCAATTTTCCTAGCGAGTTTTACTACATAATTTGTTCACACGTATTTGTGATTTTACCTCCATATATATATATATATATATATATATATATATTAAAACTTTGTATTTAATATATGGATCTATTTAAACAAGTTTAATGTGACAATTCTACATAATACTTTAATTAAAACTGCTAGAATATAAGTTAATAATTGAAAACAATAACAAGATTTACAAGAATATTACATAATCCTAACTTCATAAACCTGAACATGTAATACAAAATATAAAATAACATGCAACAAACCATTTGGACCTGCACCTTACGACTATTCCGGGAGAACTAACTAGATTAACTGACTATAGACATTATATAAATATAGCAAGGGATCCTAAAGCCCCAAGCTATCAACTACCTGAGCACTGAGTTTAGGTTCGGTTTGAGTTTTTCTATGAAATATTTCTCCCCAATGAAAGTATCGTTCTTGTTTCTGAATTTAGCCAATATCTTAAAATATTTTTCATTAAATCTGTGGTCCAATTCTAAAGAGTGATTCCTTACTGCTGAAAAAGGCATTTTCGTTAAATATTGACCTGTTCGGATACTTTTCCCCAAATGCTCCAATATTCTAGCGCGGAAATGAACGAGACTAACATCCCACATACCCAGCAAGGCAGCTGGGACAGTTAAATTCATAAACAATATTGGAATATAAGTTATTGGGAACAGTGTCCTTTATTCTAAAAAATGAGCGAATGTTAAAGTCATTTGTGAAAATTATGCGAAAGTTAACAGATGGGAATCTAGAATGAAGCAATTTTTGGACTTAATTGGTTTAGTTTTACACCCGTAATTTATAAAATAAATTCAATCAAGACTCTAATTAACCGAGCTTATAGCATATGTTCCACCTACATGTTTTTACATATTGAATTTAAGACTTTGGAAAACTTCTTTGTTAAAAATAATTATACAGTTGATTTAGTCCAGAAGACCGTTTAAGTAATTTTTAGCTAGTAAATAAGTAACTAAAACCTGCGTTCACGAGGTCCCGAAACTTAAGAAATATGTAAAACTTCCATTCGATGGTAAATCCAGTTACGACTTTCGTAAACAGCTCCAAAAATTGCTTCATTCTAGATTCCCAGTTGTTAACTTTCGCATAATTTTCACAAATGACTTTAACATTCGCTCATTTTTTAGAATAAAGGACACTGTTCCCAATAACTTATATTCCAATATTGTTTATGAATTTAACTGTCCCAGCTGCCTTGCTGGGTATGTGGGATGTTCGTCTCGTTCATTTCCGCGCTAGAATATTGGAGCATTTGGGGAAAAGTATCTGAACAGGTCAATATTTAACGAAAATGCCTTTTTCAGCAGTAAGGAATCACTCTTTAGAATTGGACCACAGATTTAATGAAAAATATTTTAAGATATTGGCTAAATAAAGAAACAAGAACGATATTTTAATTGGGGAGAAATATTTCATAGAAAAACTCAAACCGAACCTAAACTCAGTGCTCAGGTAGTTGATAGCTTGGGGCTTTAGGATCCCTTGCTATATACAATATAATGTCTCTAGTCAGTTAATCTAGTTAGTTCTCCCGGAATAGTCGTAAGGTGCAGGTCCAAATGGTTTGTTGCATGTTATTTTATATTTTGTATTACATGTTCAGGTTTATGAAGTTAGGATTATGTAATATTCTTGTAAATCTTATTATTGTTTTCAATTATTAACTTATATTCTAGCAGTTTTAAGTAAAGTATTATGTAGAATTGTCACATTAAACTTGTTTAAATAGATCCATATATTAAATACAAAGTTATAACAGATATCATGTTTGCTTTCTAGGATCGTTGGTGTTTCACCTGATGATGAACAGAGAAGTTGTTTGAAATATTGTCAAAAGCTTAATTAATAAACAATATATATATATATATATATATATATATATATATATATATATATATATATAGAGAGAGAGAGAGAGAGAGAGAGAGAGACGGTGTAAAGGGCACATATCGCCGCGCCTCAGTGACTTTTCCACAGTATATAAAATTAACGGAGTCTCTCAGCTAGAAATGGGTTTACTCCGTGATTCACCAAATGCATCAACCAGACTGCGATGAAGGGGGACCTGCTGAATGAGGAGCTGCGACAATATGGGTTGCTGTGTGTTGGCTGCTCTGCTGTGTTTCCCGCCAGGTCCACGCCACCCAGGAACTTGCTGACTCTGACACTCTGAGTGAATCTTGGTGCTCGAAGCTTTGATTGTAAAATGCCCCGGAACAAGAAGCCCACCACAGAAGCCACGAGCGAACACCACACAGAAACACCCAAAGGAAAGGTCCACAGAACAAAAGGACCAGCTGACCGAGCCAGCCATTTCAGACAGGCCCAAGCCCGCAGGGCTAAGCAGCTCCAGGCTGCACCCATTTACCTTTTCTAAACTGACCATTTTCCACACCTCACGTACACTAACCCCCTCGTGTCCTACACTCCTAACTACAAAGATGATGAACAGGAATATACATTCATATTAAAAACACCCATGCCCTGTCCCGACGTTGAGCCAATGCCAACACATCAGACAGCCATAATTATATCTATGTATGTTCTTACATCCGAGAAGTAGATGTTATATATCTTATAAGTTAAAACACCCACGCTTGTCCCTAGACCTCGTATATCATTTCCCATGACGAGTATAGATATATGTAACCCGTGCTCAGTCGCCCCTTGCATTGTTCCTCTAGTAACTAAGACTATAATATTAACTGCCACCAGCATTGATACGACATAGCGGCACTGTCCTTGTGTCGTATTGTGCCAAGTACAGATCAACCAGGTTTCATCACCTTATTAGGATGACGACTATAATGTCATCGTTCATCGATGTATGCAATCCTTAGTTTAAGTATTAATATTAACATTCCCTAACATCTTGTCTTGCCAGACTAAGCTTCTGAAGACCCATCGCCCCATAAATCTATGTATTCAATCCTTAGGTTAAGTATTTTTATCCGCCATTGTGTTCACCTTTTTCCATTTATTTTCCACAATTGTCATACGTCTTCCCCTTGCCTCCTTCGTATCCACAGTCCACACTACGCCAATTTACTTCGTGTCATACACCTCTTACCCCAACCAGAGATTGTATAAGATAACCTGGTTACCAGTATCTGTCATAAGTACCCCGAAACAATAACTAAGTACCCCTACGAACTGCCGCTGTTGTTGGTATATTTATATTTAATAGAAAACGCGGTTCCCAGGGCCAACTAATAGTATCCATAACCCCTCGGACTGATCACATAACTCTATCTTTTCCAGACTCATATACCACCCCATAGTTGCATTCCCCGGTAGCATTTGGCTAACGTATTCTACTGCCTTTTCAAACTTCCATATCAATTATAGCCTAATGCCACACCCACGCCCAGGGACCTTAGGGGCAAAATTTCCCTGTAGCCCTTGAACTCTCCCCCTCCCTCTCATTAAGACACCCGCGCTTCTCGACTCTTGTCCGACCTAGCCTCTCTCTCATACCTCTTGAAGATCCTTGAATTGTCCGTTACTAACGCTCTCCAGCTTTTTATATATATACTCCTATCCAGCCTACCTTCCCATAGTTGGCCCGAACAACATTAGAACTTTACTAACCCCGTGCATGCCATCTATTCTCTTACAACCTATTCACAACCCTGCACCCAATGGTCGTCGGTGCGAGGCTAGCCGCCTCACCAGTAACTAACTTCTATTGCCATACTTCCAGATAAATGTGGCAGAGTTAGCAACCGAGTCTCCACCACATCCAGCAAACCCTACAATTAACAACCAGCCGAGTAAAACCAGCTAGCTAAGGCACCTTCGGTTTTGGTATTAAGGACTCCCACATCTGTCTCATACACAGAGGGTTATTACAAACACTGGTGATATGGCAAGCCCCTAGCCACAGCCGCCGGACGACTATCACAGAGAGAGGGCGCCCAGCTCCCCCTTTTTGCCCACCCGAGGAGGGAGACCCCCACCCCCGCGGAGGTATACCTGGCCCCTGTTTTGACTTCCGAGTCATTGCCAGGTAGCACAGGAATTCTTCCTATCAATGAACTAACCATGCATGACTAACACCTTTACTAACCTCTATTAACTCACAATAAACCATTTACCTTTCTTGCATGCTCTGATCACTAAATTAGCACCTCAGCTATACCATAGAATGAAGATTGAACAATCTAGAGAGACGCTCCTATCACAGCTGTCCCCATCCTCCTCGCAAAGTAGATCCAGTCTCTCTCCCCTAAATACTTCCAGTATAGCCAAAATAGTACCTCTTACTAAGGCTCAGTTATATGAAAATATAAAGGCTTCCTATAGCCATGTGCCACAACAGTAAATACCATCTTACCTAGTCCCCATATCTATTGAGAGCTCAAATAAGTCCATAAGACTCGAGATCCCTACTGTCTACAGGGTCCAGAAACCGAGCCTATAAATCTAGCTCCCGCCCCCAGTCAAATCAGTTGAAAGCTAGACACCAACCAGGGGTCACTACCCTGCAGTTAACTTCTAGCTCTGCCCTTGTGTTGTTCAGGAGTGAGATTCCAGAGCCGGCAGACTCCGTGGCAGATTTGGATAGAAGGACCTGCCCACGTATTTGAGAACTTCACACATATGGGCCCCCTGGACGGCCGCGGAACCAGTCGTTAGCCCCCAACATCATGGACGCAAGATAACCAGGACCAGACCCATCAGACACTACCCAAGATTCCCTTTAGCAGTACTACATAATTATTACTGTGCTGTTTAGAGATTCACTAATTAATATTTCTACGAAGTGGCTATCTCTTTGCCCCAGTATAATTCATATAACCATTCAATTAGGAATTGCTAAGCATATCAGTGTTCATTATTTAACAGGCGATACTAACTCTCGTAATCAACCATATGCCCAGATATTATTACCTAGAAGGAAACCCTAGTGATATCTGAAGGTTCGCCCACTGATTTGCGTTCTATGTATTTCTGAGACAAGAATATAAAACTTAGATCAGTACCCCCTGAGGTTACTAGAATTCCCGTGCTCTAAAATACGCGTGTCTAATCTAGTCTGTGAACTACTACTTGTGCACCAGAGCTACCAGTAATAAATCTAACAGTGAATATGAATCTATAAGTAACATTGATGGTCTTCGGTATATAAACCTGTGGAATCAAAGCCAGTGATCAGAAGATTAATACCTGAACGTTGGAAGTGGGAGACTAGGCTCCATCCAGATCCACTTATGCTAGTGTTGTTCAATTCTATTATATTGTCTTACACAAGTATTCTGCAGTGGTACATCAATAAACGTGATCGTGTAACTTGCTACCATGTGTTTCTTTGTGTTCTCTATTCCTCATATCTTGTATTGTGCATGCAGCCTTATATACCCAGTCAATTAGAACTCACATTACCCAAGTTAAACCTGTAGAAAAACAGGGCATAACATTGGCGGCAGCGGTGGTTCTTGATTCGGATAAAAGGTTGCATTACACTGCAAGTTTGGAACAGTAGAAGCATGGCAACATCGCGAAATTTTCAGCCACTCGCACACATTCCCAAGTATGATGTAAACACGTATGATATCACCAGTTACTTAGACATAATAAAGCCAGTGTACGATGTGGTACTTCATAATGACCGCGAAAAAATCGCCATGGCAATTTTGCATATTATACAGTTGGGAGAAGCCGTTTCCCAACTTGTTGGTAAGCCTACCTTTAAAGAATTTATTCGCCAAACTGTAACACAGAATACGCCAGAGTTTACCTGGAACCAGTTTCGATCCTTCGTGATCCGGACCTTAGATCCACTTTTGGGTTCCCCCGTCGCCCCCAAAATAATAAAAGTCGACGAGATCAAGTATGAAGGGGATATAAATGTGACCCTCATTCAACTTTACAGATACGTGAGGACCACGTATAGCTATGAAGATTACGACCAACAAAATGAACTCTTATTCACCGCATTGTTAAAAATCCTCCCACCCCACCTCGACCCGTATGGCTTATTCGAAGAACATATACTCTCCATCAGAGAAGAATGCCTACGCAGTTCGATGAATCCCCTATCCAACCCTTCAGCCCCTATCCAAGACTCCGTGCACCCTTCCAAAATGACTTCCGGTGAAAGTCCAACCCCAATGCACTCTTCCTTGCCTCTATCCTCTCTGACCATCCCTAAATTTTCCCCTGCCCAGCCATCCACCAACGATCATCTTCCATCAATTGTGTTACCCCATAAACCCCATCCTTTTTCTATGCATGTCAAACAAACCCACCAACCCCAGATAACCGCTAACCAGACCGTGACTGCCACCAAGAAGATTCCCAAAATTCGTCCTGTTAACAACCCCAAATCAATACATCAGTCCTCTACCAATAACCCCTGTTCTACACCTAACTCTTCCCCCACCAACCCTCCGCAGCCCCCCCAACAAGCCCCGTATTCTAGCTATGCCTACCTATGTAGGCCTACCACAACATATTTTCCCCATGACCCCAGAAATGTTCAGCTATCCCCCTACCAACAAAATTTCCCTTGTGACAGTTTTCCGTCGGTAGCTTGTGACAGTTTTCAGTCAGTAGCTCCCTTCCACCCCCACACAATTCACACCCCTAGAAAACTTCGAAACCCCACACTTGACTCGCCCTCTCATGTCAAACAAACTCACCAGTCCCAGATAACCTCTAACCAGACCGAGACTGCCACCAAGAAAATTCCCCAAACTCGTCCTGTTAACAACCCCAAATCAGTACATCACTCCTCCCTCAATAACCCATGTCCTATGCCTAACTCTGCCCCCACTAATCCTCCCCAGTCCCACATAACCTTTAACCAGACCGAGACTGACACCAAGAAAATTCCCCAAATTCGTCCTGTTAACAACCCCAAATCAATACATCAGTCCTCTACCAATAACCCCTGTTCTACACCTAACTCTTCCCCCACCAACCCGCCGCAGTCCCCCCAACAAATCCTGTTTCCTAACTCGCTCACCTCTCACCACCCTGACCCTCCCACACGCGCCGTTAATCCTCCCCTCACGCGTGACGACCTAGGGACCCAACTATGTTCCCCCCCTTCCCCCAGAAATGCTCAGCTATTCCCCCACCAAAAAAATTTCCCTTGTGACAGTTTTCCGTCAGTAGCTCCCTTCCACCCCCCCACAATTCACACCCCTAATAAACTTCAAAACCCCACACTTGACTCACCCCCTCATGACAGACAAACCCACCAATCCCATATAACCTCTAAACAAACCGTCACTGCCACCGACACCCCCCACCACTCTGATCCTCCCACACGCGCCGTTAATCCTCCCCTCACGCGTGACGACCTAGGGACCCAACCATGTTCCCCCCCTTCCCCCAGAAATGCTCAGCTATTCACCCACCAACAAAATTTCCCTTGTGACAGTTTTCCGTCAGTAGCTCCCTTTCACCCCCCCACAATTCACACTCGTAATAAACTTCAAAACCCCACACTTGACTCACCCCCTCATGACAGACAAACCCACCAACCCCGGATAACCTCTAAACAAACCGTCACTGCCACCGACACACCCCACCACTCTGATCCTCCCTCACGCGTGACCCCCACCAAAGTGGTTTCCCCCCCCCCTCATGCGTACCGAACACCTGCTCACCAGTCGGTCCCCCACCATCATGAGCCCAGCTAAACTTTCAACCTCCCCCTCTTCACCGTTACCCCACCCGCCCCAAATTCCACCCCCAAAGATCCCGCTCGACAAAATACCACTCCCATCCCAATCCAACCACAAAACTTTTTCCACCTTGGCTAAACCCCAAAATACTCTCTCTCTCGCCCCAAACAACATAATCAACCTCTCAACTTCAACCACTCCTCGAAATCCCATCCATGTCTCTCCCGAAAATAAAATCAGTCCAAATTCAACCCCACTCAAACCACAACCCTGCCTGCCCAGACCCCCCCCCCCCACCATCTCCCTATCAAATCCCCACACCCCAAACCTCCAAACCACCCGATCATAGTAAACTCTCAACCTTCAGCCTGACTCACCCTTCCCCAAACCCCGCTCACGACCACAACTCTCTACACAATTCAACCCCTCCCCAGCACCAACCTCTTCCGCAACAACAACCCCGACTCGACCTGCCCGTTTCATCTTTAAAACCCCCCTATCACTACCCCCGACCGAAACCACTTAGACCCCCCCTCCAAAACTGGCCCCGGGCCAGCTCGCCCCCAGACCCACATTCCTAACGACAAGAACTAACGGTATATCCACCCCGCCCTTCCAAAGTGAAAGTGAAACCCCAAGGTCAAAGCCACAACCACCACCCGCCCTATTACCAGACCGTCACCCAGACTAACGGCGACCCTAAATACCCCCCCCCCCCCCCTGATGATGATGAGGATATTATTGTACTAAATTGTTTTGATTGTTTTCAATTCCTAAGCGATTGGGCATGATTCTATAAATTTACATGTTTTCCATATACTGTATATATTATTTTTTTCCCTTAGTCATACTATTTTTCTTGTTAACCTACACTTTTCTGACTATCTTTTAAATTTGTTTTATACATTGTTAAACACGTTACCTCTTCTTAATTTCCTGTGTTCTTAATTATCTGTTCTTTCTTAAATTTACATGTTTTCCATATACTGTATATATTATTTTTTTCCCTTAGTCATACTACTTTTCTTGTTAACCTACACTTTTCTGACTATCTTTTAAATTTGCTTTATACATTGTTAAACACTTTACCTCTTCTTAATTTCCTGTGTTCTTAATTATCTGTTCTTTCTTAAATTTACATGTTTTCCATATACTATATATTATATTTTTTTCCCTTAGTCATACTACTTTTCTTGTTAACCTACACTTTTCTGACTATGCTTCTTTTTACTTCACCCTTGAGGCTCGAGGATGAGCCTATAATGAAGGAGAGGGAAGTAAAATGCCCCAGAACAAGAAGCCCACCACAGAAGCCACGAGCGAACACCACACAGAAACACCCAAAGGAAAGGTCCACAGAACGAAAGGACCAGCTGACCGAGCCAGCCATTTCAGACAGGCCCAAGCCCGCAGGGCTAAGCAGCTCCAGGCTGCACCCATTTACCTTTTCTAAACTGACCATTTTCCACACCTCACGTACACTAACCCCCTCGTGTCCTACACTCCTAACTACAAAGATGATGAACAGGAATATACATTCATATTAAAAACACCCATGCCCTGTCCCGACGTTGAGCCAATGCCAACACATCAGACAGCCATAATTATATCTATGTATGTTCTTACATCCGAGAAGTAGATGTTATATATCTTAGAAGTTAAAACACCCACGCTTGTCCCTAGACCTCGTATATCATTTCCCATGACGAGTATAGATATATGTAACCCGTGCTCAGTCGCCCCTTGCATTGTTCCTCTAGTAACTAAGTCTATAATATTAACTGCCACCAGCATTGATACGACATAGCGGCACTGTCCTTGTGTCGCATTGTGCCAAGTACAGATCAACCAGGTTTCATCACCTTATTAGGACGACGACTATAATGTCATCGTTCATCGATGTATGCAATCCTTAGTTTAAGTATTAATATTAACATTCCCTAACATCTTGTCTTGCCAGACTAAGCTTCTGAAGACCCATCGCCCCATAAATCTATGTATTCATTCCTTAGGTTAAGTATTTTTATCCGCCATTGTGTTCACCTTTTTCCATTTATTTTCCACAATTGTCATACGTCTTTCCCTTGCCTCCTTCGTATCCGCAGTCCACACTACGCCAATTTACTTTGTGTCATACACCTCTTACCCCAACCAGAGATTGTATAAGATAACCTGGTTACCAGTATCTGTCATAAGTACCCCGAAACAATAACTAAGTACCCCTACGAACTGCCGCTGTTGTTGGTATATTTATATTTAATAGAAAACGCGGTTCCCAGGGCCAACTAATAGTATCCATAACCCCTCGGACTGATCACATAACTCTATCTTTTCCAGACTCATATACCACCCCATAGTTGCATTCCCCGGTAGCATTTGGCTAACGTATTCTACTGCCTTTTCAAACTTCCATATCAATTGTAGCCTAATGCCACACCCACGCCCAGGGACCTTAGGGGCAAAATTTCCCTGTAGCCCTTGAACTCTCCCCCCCCCCCCCTCTCATTAAGACACCCGCGCTTCTCGACTCTTGTCCGACCTAGCCTCTCTCTCATACCTCTTGAAGATCCTTGAATTGTCCGTTACTAACGCTCTCCAGCTTTTTATATATATACTCCTATCCAGCCTACCTTCCCTAAGTAGGCCCGAACAACATTAGAACTTTACTAACCCCGTGCATGCCATCTATTCTCTTACAACCCATTCACAACCCTGCACCCAATGGTCGTCGGTGCGAGGCTAGCCGCCTCGCCAGTAACTAACTTCTATTGCCATACTTCCAGATAAATGTGGTAGCGTTAGCAACCCAGTCTCCACCACATCCAGCAAACCCTACAATTAACAACCAGCCGAGTAAAACCAGCTAGCTAAGGCACCTTCGGTTTTGGTATTGTGACGTTGACCACTCCGTTAGAACCGCATGGCTTGTCCTACAGTGACTCGCTAGGATCGCCAGGGCAGTGGATGGGGCTACAGTTTATGTATTAGAGTCTGCTTTATTTCATATGAAGCTCGTGTCATGGGCAGTCCAGAAAGGCTCTTTGTTTTCGCCCATGTCAAGGCTTTATATATTTAATTGTAAAGTATATGTTTTATCATTAACTAGTAATGATGGGATCTGGGAGAGAGAGAGAGAGTAGAACAGAGTGAGAGGGGGCGCGCAGTGTTTTTTGTCCCGCTCGATGACGTCACGGCTGGCTGCCTCGCGGGGGTTGGTGGAGAGAGGCCCTTACCATGCTGCGAGCTCTTGTTAGTGGCTAGATCACTTGTAACTGCTGTTTTCCCACGCGGCTCGAGCTGGTGCGAGTATATATACTGGTTCCTCGCCACTCTCTCCCTCAGATCTGGTTTCTAGAACACACCCATCTTTTTTTCCCTTGCTATCTATCCCCGCTCCGTACCTGAGAATCTTTTCCTCTGCCTATCTCTCTCATTTTCCATATCTTTCACCCCCTTTCTATTAACATTATATCCCCTCTGGTTAACTCTGCAAAATCAGCTTCATGCTGGCCAGTTGTATTGTGTGTTAAGGTCTGATATAACCTGTGTATGTTAGTTGTTAAGATAAAGTGGATCACGAAGCATTGGTTGGCTTTCATATTGCCGCTTCCTATAATTATTAGTGTTCTGCTGGATTAGATAATGCTAGACTAGGAGTCTGATATCAAAGGTATTGTTTCCTATGAGTGCTGGCTTTAGTTAAAAGTGGCACGACATACCTGAGAACTGGAGTTGATTGAGTAAATTCTAGTCTGTGTGCCATTGAGAGTAGAGCATGCACGAATGAGGGCTTTTTGCCTATACCATTCTGCACTGTTCTGGTCTCGATTGGTTGTCTTTGAGGTACGCCAGGAGAACGCTTAATACTTCGGTATTAACGTTTCTCAAGAGAGCTACCCTTCATTATAACGTAATATTTGACACACAGACTTGAGATTTGCACTAGGCTATGCAGCATGCCATGCGCACCAGTATCTCGTATCATTGACTCTAGCTAGACTTTATCAGTCACAGTAGACATTAAGTATATTAATTATACTAATTACTCTTTTTATGCATACCCATTTTATTATTACACAAGCATTTCGCAGCCTAGTTTGATGTATTGAGACACAAACGACTTAGGCTCTTTTTGTTGATAGGAATACTGCATTGTCGTGGCGATTATTATTAGTGTTGTAGTGTTTAGGATATTCTTGGCTCCGACGGCATTATATATTCTGCCTTTTTGTGTGCATAGCCTGCACAAGCATTGTTCCACTGCCTGCCTTTTTGGGTTCCATTTCCGATACGAGCATCTTTACAGCATCTAACATTTAAAGAAGATTCCTTGTTAGTGTTGAAGGACTTTAGTGCACTTTCTTTCATGCAGGAGTGCCTGACATTTATTGATTAAAGTAACGTAAGCTGTAACTTCTCTTACCACCTTACTTTGCATACCATAACCAAGCACCTTCGGTTATAGGTAGTAATAGGCTGTTTTCACCTAACATTAAGCCTAGAGTAGACGCACATTTATTGAGAGTTTGATAGCCTATT
Organism: Lithodes maja; assembly: GCA_037953745.1. Taxonomy (NCBI): domain Eukaryota; kingdom Metazoa; phylum Arthropoda; class Malacostraca; order Decapoda; family Lithodidae; genus Lithodes; species Lithodes maja. The sequence continues at coordinate 7,047 of JBAKBP010011142.1, read as the reverse complement.
ATTGCATATAGAACTCTGTAGAGTATTTGTGTTCTTTGTTCACTGGGAATATACTTCAGAGGTTGGAGCTAGCGCTTTCCGTTGTAACATTTATGCCATTACTAGTCCAATGAATAAGAGCCCTGATATATTTGAACCCCAGTCATAACAAATGGCGACCTTACCTAGGATTTGGTGAACCTACATTTATTAGCAGGGAACATTTGTTGTTTTGGGGAATATTTTGCGGGGATCAGCAAGATTTTTTTTTTTTTTTTGCAACATAGTATAGCCCTTGAGTATTTCCGAGAATTTTTGTGTGTATATTGAGGTATAAGAGTTTGGGGTGCTTCTTTTCTGAATATTGTGGTGAGAAATTTTTGTGAGCATCATGTCTTATACCGGATCAGAGGAGAATGGAGACACAGTACGTAATGTCGAAACTGAGGAACAGCAGTATGGTGAAATAGTTAATCAGGGTGGGTTGCCCCTGGGGGGACCACCGGTAATTTTAAACCGTAACCGTGCTTCTGATCAGTCTGTCTCGCACTTATTGAAACTGGTTCCGGCGTTTGTTGAGAGTGGGGTAACAGAATTTTTTGCACGCTTTGAGAAGAAGTGCCAGGAACACCAGTGGCCAGAGAATAAATGGGCAGCACTTGTATCCTCTAGATTAAGTGGCAAGAGTCTTAAAGCCTACGATGCGTTACCTTGGGAGTCATGTATTGTGTATGAGGATCTCAAGGAGGCTGTCCTGAGGGCTTACGAATTGCAACCAGAAACGTACCGTTTGAAGTTCCGGGGTGTAACTAAGGGAAGAGATAGCACCTTTTTGGAACACGCCCGGGACTTGTCCGATGCTATGGGAAACTGGCTCCGATCTGAGAAGGTCACAACATTTGATGAAATTAAGCAGTTAATGATGTTGGAGCAGTTCTTTAAGAGCACGGGCGGTGATCTAACTTTGAACTTGAAGGAGAAAAACCCAAGAACTCTAGTCGAAGCAGCAGAAATGGCTGATCGACGGCTGTCGTTGATTCGGGGTTGCGGGTCCTCACAGAAGTACGATGTAAGTGCTAAGGACCGTTATCCTCCCCCTCCCCGGAACAATGACACATTTAAACAGAAGAGCCATGAAACTAAAACTGAATCCAAACCTTACACCACACCGTATGTGAAAAGTCAGGGGCCTTTTACATCACAGTATAAGCCGAAACCGAAATTTATGTGTTTTAGTTGCCACCAGGAGGGTCATAAGGCAAATGAGTGCCCTAGTCGACCTCCTCCGGCAGCCGTGTCTTTTGCTCACGGCATTGGAGTGTTCAAGAGGAGATCGGAGTTTGTTAGAGGCATTTCTTCCGAGGTAAATACACTGCCAGTGCAGAAGGATCCGGAAGGCTTATTCCCTGTCCGTGATGCCTTTAGTGACCACAGGGGACTCGGTTGTGTGGAGTGGGGGGGGGGTAGAAGACATGAGGTGAGAATTTTGCGTGACACTGGGGCATCGCAAACACTGTTGAGAAATTGCACTGGTAAACCTGTCAATACGGCGCGGGTGGTTGTGGTTCAGGGAGTTAATGCGACAAGGTCATACCCGCTTGTGAGAAAAGGTGGAAGTTGATGGTGTGACTCGTGACCTGGATGTGGGAATTGTGGAGAAGTTGCCTGTTGGGGGCGTCGACCTCCTTCTCGGCAACGACTTTGCGGGACCTACTTCTGAGGCTCCACCCTTGGTCGTTGCCGAGAAGCTGGCCGACGTGAGTAGGGAGGAGCAGGAGTGGGTTGAGAAGTGTCCGGTGCAGCCTATGGCGTGTGTTGTCACCAGAGATCCTGCATCATGGGAGTCACATTCTGGTCAACAATCTTTAGATCAGCGGAGGAAGGGTACCGAGAAGGGGTTGAAAGTTGATGCGGTTGAGAGTTTAGTATCAGCGGACATTCTCGGGGACTCAGTATTAGGACCAAATATCGAGTCTGAAGAAGACCCAGTAACTGTTCCTGAAGGGGCAGTGGATGGGCTTAAAAAGACGATGAGACAGCAACGGTACGCAGAGAGAGAGCAACGGGAGGCCAAATTTAATGTAGGAGGGGGGCATGAGTTGTTTCGCAAACACTTGGATAGGCTTGCTCCTTCGGACATTCGTAAGTTGCAATTGGAAGACCCGGAGGTTCTTGAATGTGGTACCGGTGCTGTCGAGTTGAAGGAGGACAGTGTTGCACAGTCGGGAGGTGTGGCAACAAGGTACCCTGACGCGTGCCCTATGAGAAATGGGTCGGCGAAGACGGTGGTCCGAAGCTTGCTAGTGTATTTTTCCCGGTATGGTTACCCGCAGGTTTTGTTTGCTGTGTGGGAGGTACCTGGGGAGAGTTTGGGATTCGGCCCTGATGAGCTCGTCTTTGGACACCGTGTCAGAGGGCCTCTCCATATGGTTGAAGAAGTATGGGAGGGCGCAGAAAAACCTTGTTCTATGCTCAAGTGTGTCCTCAACAGTCGAGAACGGATGTTGCACAGTCTGGAGTTGGCTGGCCGTAATTTGACTAGCTCTCAGGCCCTCATGAAGGACAGGTACGACCTCAAGGTTGAACTCAGGGAGTTTCACGTGGGTCAGGAGGTGTTGATTCTACTGCCCCTTGTAGGTCACCCCTTATCCGCGAAGTACACTGGTCCTTATAGGGTGGTGGAGGAGCTATCGGACCTGGTTTACTTGGTAGCCACTCCAGACAGACGGAAGCGCAATCAGTTATGTCATGTTAATCCCATGAAGGAGTATGGGAAGCACCCCCCTGAGCCTCTCACTGTGCCTGTGATGACGTTTAGCAGTCAAGGTGGAGAAGGAGAACGGGACAGTCAAGCTCAGTTGGAGGATAACTGGAAGGATAAGAAGTTCAATTGGGCGCCTGAGTGTGAGAAGGTGTTTAGAGAAGTAAAACACCTGTTGTGCACTCACCCGATCCTCAGGGCCCCTGACTTTAGCCTACCTTTCCAACTAGCAACAGAGGCTAGTGGTGTGGGGGCTGGTGCCGTCTTTGTGGAAAAGGACGATGATGGGCTGGAGCATCCTGTTAGTTTCTGCTCGGAGAAGTACAATTCGGCCCAGGGGAGCTGCTCTGTTGTCGAGGAGGAGCTGCTGGCGGTTGTACTTGCTCTGAGGCATTTCGAGGTCTGTGTTCCAGCCTATGGTCCGGTCGTTGTAGTTTACCCAGATCATCACCCTCTCAAGTTCTTGGACCAGTTTCACAATCGGAATATGAGGCTGACCAGGTGGTCACTAAGGTTATTGGTATATAACCTGGACATACGCCATATTGCCGGTTGTGACAACGTGGTTGCAGATGGTCGTTCAAGGGTATATGATCCTGGGTAGATTGACACACGGGTAGCCTCCTGCTTTAGTTTGAATAGTATTTTGCGCTTGGTGCTTGTTGGCTCGCGGTTGTAGCCCAGCGTATTGGGTCGTAAAGCAGGAGTTGAGCGTTTGGTATAGAAGAAAAAACTAGGCTTGCCCCTATAGTGCAGCCGAAATAAACAAATTATAAACATAAAAATCAAATAGAAAACTTTCTTTGATAGTTGAATTTTTTTCAGTATGTTATAGCAGTAATTCTGAGTTGCACTCCTCTCAGAATGCTGGGCTAGAGAAGCTCGCTCTTGAGGAGCATAACTACATATAATTTAACCTATTGTGTTGGGAGGGTTATCATTTTGAAAAAAATGTTTTGTTGAAGAACTGTGCCAGATATTTTACTGCCGCTGGGTGATGGGAAGTGGAGATATAGCATGGGTTCTAACCATCAGATTTTTGTGAGCCTTGGGGCCTCTGAGAAAAATCTTGGGGGGGGTGTGACGTTGACCACTCCGTTAGAACCGCATGGCTTGTCCTACAGTGACTCGCTAGGATCGCCAGGGCAGTGGATGGGGCTACAGTTTATGTATTAGAGTGTGCTTTATTTCATATGAAAGCTCGTGTCATGGGCAGTCCAGAAAGGCTCTTTGTTTTCGCCCATGTCAAGGCTTTATATATTTAATTGTAAAGTATATGTTTTATCATTAACTAGTAATGATGGGATCTGGGAGAGAGAGAGAGAGTAGAACAGAGTGAGAGGGGGCGCGCAGTGTTTTTTGTCCCGCTCGATGACATCACGGCTGGCTGCCTCGCGGGGGTTGGTGGAGAGAGGCCCTTACCATGCTGCGAGCTCTTGTTAGTCGCTAGATCACTTGTAACCGTTGTTTTCCCACACGGCTCGAGCTGGTGCGAGTATATATACTGGTTCCTCGCCACTCTCTCCCTCAGATCTGGTTTCTAGAACACACCCATCTTTTTTTCCCTTGCTATCTATCCCCGCTCCGTACCTGAGAATCTTTTCCTCTGCCTATCTCTCTCATTTTCCATATCTTTCACCACCTTTCTATTAACATTATATCCCCTCTGGTTAACTCTGCAAAATCAGCTTAATGCTGGCCAGTTGTATTGTGTGTTAAGGTCTGATATAACCTGTGTATGTTAGTTGTTAAGATAAAGTGGATCAAGAAGCATTGGTTGGCTTTCATATTGCCGCTTCCTATAATTATTAGTGTTCTGCTGGATTAGATAATGCTAGACTAGGAGTCTGATATCATAGGTATTGTTTCCTATGAGTGCTGGCTTTAGTTAAAAGCGGCACGACATACCTGAGAACTGGAGTTGATTGAGTAAATTCTAGTCTGCGTGCCATTGAGAGTAGAGCATGCACGAATGAGGGCTTTTTGCCTATACCATTCTGCACTGTTCTGGTCTCGATTGTTTGTCTTTGAGGTACGCCAGGAGAACGCTTAATACTTCGGTATTAAGGTTTCTCAAGAGAGCTACCCTTCATTATAACGTAATATTTGACACACAGACTTGAGATTTGCACTAGGCTATGCAGCATGCCATGCGCACCAGTATCTCGTATCATTGACTCTAGCTAGACTTTATCAGTCACAGTAGACATTAAGTATATTAACCTAATTACTCTTTTTATGCATACCCATTTTATTATTACACAAGCATTTCGCAGCCTAGTTTGATGTATTGAGACACAAACGACTTAGGCTCTTTTTGTTGATAGGAATACTGCATTGTCGTGGCGATTATTATTAGTGTTGTAGTGTTTAGGATATTCTTGGCTCCGACGGCATTATATATTCTGCCTTTTTGTGTGCATAGCCTGCACGAGCATTGTTCCACTGCCTGCCTTTTTGGGTTCCATTTCCGATACGAGCATCTTTACAGCATCTAACATTTACAGAAGATTCCTTGTTCGTGTTGAAGGACTTTAGTGCACTTTCTTTCATGCAGGAGTGCCTGACATTTATTGATTAAAGTAACGTAAGCTGTAACTTCTCTTACCACCTTACTTTGCATACCATAACCAAGCACCTTCGGTTATAGGTTGTAATAGGCTGTTTTCACCTAACATTAAGCCTAGAGTAGACGCACATTTATTGAGAGTTTGATAGCCTATTATTGCATATAGAACTCTGTAGAGTATTTGTGTTCTTTGTTCACTGGGAATATACTTCAGAGGTTGGAGCTAGCGCTTTCCGTTGTAACATTTATTCCATTACTAGTCCAATGAATAAGAGCCCTGATATATTTGAACCCCAGTCGTAACAGTATTAAGGACACCCACATCTGTCTCATACACAGAGGGTCATTACAAACACTGGTGATATGGCAAGCCCCTAGCCACAGCCGCCGGACGACTATCACAGAGAGAGGGCGCCCAGCTCCCCCTTTTTGCCCACCCGAGGAGGGAGACCCCCACCCCCGCAGAGGTATACCTGGCCCCTGTTTTGACTTCCGAGTCATTGCCAGGTAGCACAGGAATTCTTCCTATCAATGAACTAACCATGCATGACTAACACCTTTACTAACCTCTATTAACTCACAATAAACCATTTACCTTTCTTGCATGCTCTGATCACTAAATTAGCACCTCAGCTATACCATAGAATGAAGATTGAACAATCTAGAGAGACGCTCCTATCACAGCTGTCCCCATCCTCCTCGCAAAGTAGATCCAGTCTCTCTCCCCTAAATACTTCCAGTATAGCCAAAATAGTACCTCTTACTAAGGCTCAGTTATATGAAAATATAAAGGCTTCCTATAGCCATGTGCCACAACAGTAAATACCATCTTACCTAGTCCCCATATCTATTGAGAGCTCAAATAAGTCCATAAGACTCGAGATCCCTACTGTCTACAGGGTCCAGAACCGAGCCTATAAATCTAGCTCCCGCCCCCAGTCAAATCAGTTGAAAGCTAGACACCAACCAGGGGTCACTACCCTGCAGTTAACTTCTAGCTCTGCCCTTGTGTTGTTCAGGAGTGAGATTCCAGAGCCGGCAGACTCCGTGGCAGATTTGGATAGAAGGACCTGCCCACGTATTTGAGAACTTCACACATATGGGCCCCCTGGACGGCCGCGGAACCAGTCGTTAGCCCCCAACATCATGGACGCAAGATAACCAGGACCAGACCCATCAGACACTACCCAAGATTCCCTTTAGCAGTACTACATATTACTGTGCTGTTTAGAGATTCACTAATTAATATTTCTACGAAGTGGCTATCTCTTTGCCCCAGTATAATTCATATAACCATTCAATTAGGAAGTGCTAAGCGTATCAGTGTTCATTATTTAACAGGCGATACTAACTCTCGTAATCAACCATATGCCCAGATATTATTACCTAGAAGGAAACCCTAGTGATATCTGAAGGTTCGCCCACTGATTTGCGTTCTATGTATTTCTGAGACAAGAATATAAAACTTAGATCAGTACCCCCTGAGGTTACTAGAATTCCCGTGCTCTAAAATACGCGTGTCTAATCTAGTCTGTGAACTACTACTTGTGCACCAGAGCTACCAGTAATAAATCTAACAGTGAATATGAATCTATAAGTAACATTGATGGTCTTCGGTATATAAACCTGTGGAATCAAAGCCAGTGATCAGAAGATTAATACCTGAACGTTGGAAGTGGGAGACTAGGCTCCATCCAGATCCACTTATGCTAGTGTTGTTCAATTCTATTATATTGTC
>JBAKBP010011141.1:0-73979 GCA_037953745.1 Lithodes maja | reverse complement strand
CAAGAACTCGGTACTAGCGTTTCACACAACAGACTAATAGCAAGACGGGAGTTATCTAGTCTGGTCAACAATCAAACAAAGAAGAAAGTACTACAACACTAAAGAATAGTGTTGGCCGAAGCCGAAGTAATCCACCCTTGAACTAAGAACTTAAGAAGTCCTCCACCCTCTACTTCGGATCGGCACTATTACGTTACGTTAAACAATAGTCCTCGAGCATCAAGCAAGGAATCTTCTGATAAGTTAGATGCTTCTCGAATACTCATAAGAAGTAAGTATCGGATTTTGAACAGCAATTTAATGAATAACTCACTGGTAATTAAAGGCTTTAATTGACATAAGAAGAATTATAAGAATAAGCAATAGGATATGGCAAACATTAAGAAGAAGTACTCCGACAATGCACTGGCAATAGCCTACTAAGATTGTGCTCGTGGGCCACTAATCTCTGAAGTAGCTAAGCGTGCCACACATGAAATCAATAGTGCTTAAACAATAATATACATAAGGAGAAGCTTCAATACTATGCTGTATCTGCTGGTCGAGCAAAGTCTAGCTGGGATATCTAAGGTTAAGAGACAATGGCTGAGCAAGCGGCTCGTAGCCTAGCGAGGTCCTTAAGACTGTGCGGCCAAATTACGGTAATTGACGGGATGCTCTCTTGAGAGATCCAGATCACTAGTATCTGGTTCTCTCCTGGCGATCCTCTCAAAGTCAAGCAAATGAGATAGCACAGTGTTGGGTGGCACAGGCAAAAGCCCTCACTCGCAACACAGTGCTAAACTCCCACGGTACACAATCAAAAAGACCCCCTAGGCTTCCCACGTCTCCGTTGCAATTGTGCTGGTTCAACCAACCTAGCACTCATAGGAAATCACAACTCGAGGAACCCTATCCCAGTCTAGCATTACCTAAACCAGCAGAAAACAGGAACATGAATAATAGCACACAGGGAAATACATATACGAGTGCAACAAACATCAATCAATCCTATTCTAGTTGACCCTTCCAAAATAGGCTATCTAACAGGCACTTATCTCGTGAGAACTCAAGCGATAATACTTTGGCTGACTAAATCTGCACCAAAGGGGTCATTGAGGTTATAAACAGGGACGAGAAGAGAAGAAGGTAGGCTGTTCAGAGAGTAGAGAAAGTTCACATCAGTCGGAAGAATATCGATAGTTGCAAGGGATATGAGAGGTCGCTTTGCCTGATGAGTTCTGATCTAAAAATGGCGAGACCTCCCTTTTTATACTCGGCCCCGCAGCGAGCATAACGGCAATCATGACGTCACACTCCCTCTCTCAATCTGGGATCGACAAAGGATTCCCACGCTCTTGATGAGGGGGGGAGGGAGGGGGGAAGGAGGGAGGAGGGAGTGAGGCCTACACACCTCGTGGCGCGCACACTGTCCTCCGTTACATAATATCTCTCCTCTCATCATTACATACAAGTCCCACACACAATACTTATATCTAATGATATAAAATAGAACTCGTTGACTTAGAAGAAAACAAAATACATAATGATAATACTTATAGTACAACGGTTCACATAAACTGAGTTAGGAAACTCTACACAGACTACAGCCAAAGTTCCTGCCCTGACGATCCTAGCGAGAGTGGGGCCTGACTGGGCGTTCTGTACAGCATGCTCATACTCGACATGCGTCACACCTCCCCCAAGATTTTACTTGCTCAACCCTGAGCTAAAATCTGATATACAGAACCCCATCAAACCCCTCACACCCAGCGACCGCATGGCACTAAAACAACGCTGAGTTTATCACTAAAACACATCTTATAAAAAAAAAATTCACATTTCATAACTCCTCCCAACAATAGTAAAAGACATAATATCATGCTCCCAGAGCGAGCTTACAGCAGCTCAGCCGTTTGATAGTTCGTGGACTACTCAAACCTTATAGGCTATGACAAACTTATACAATTATCTTCATCAAAAAGAAAGAGTTTTTTATATGATTTTTATATTTTAATATGTTTTTTTCCGGCTGCACTATAAGGGCAGCCTATTTTCTTCTATACCAAACGCTCAACAATCCTGCTTTACGACCCAATACGCTGGGCTACAACCGCGAGCCAACAAGCACCAAGCGCAAAATACTACTCAAACCAAAGCAGGAGGCTACCCGTGTGTCCATTTACCCAGGATCATATACCCCTGAACGACCACATGCAACCTCGTTGTCACAACCGGCAATATGGCTTAGGTCCAGGTTATATACCAATAACCTTAGTGACCACCTGGTCAGCCTCATATTCCGATTGTGAAACGGGTCCAAGATCTTGAGAGGGTAATGATCTGGGTAAACTACACCGACCGGACCATAGGCTGGAACATAGATCTCGAAATGCCCCAGCGCATCATTGTCCTTTTCACTTTCATTCATCAGGCTCTGACACGTTGCTGGTGCATTCTTAAGTCCGTAGGGCATAACATTGCACTGGTAGGTACTCCCGTCCACAACAAAACCACATACCTCTCCAGCACGCTCGGACAAAGCTACAAGCAACGACCACTCACGACATTCCTCATCCCTCAGAGCCTTCGTCCACACGTAATCCAGCTCTGCTTGCACCATAGGCTGTCGAGCAGGATTTATACGGCAGGGAATTAAACTGAGCCTTGCACTATCTCCAGCCTGCATGTCGGATTCTACCCCGTACCTCAGGCCTGGAGAAGCAACAAACATGCGAAAGTACTGCCATAGCCTAGTAAATAACTGCCTTGCACTGTCTCCACGAACAACATGCCTAGTGCCCTCCCACAACCCAGCCGAGACCGCAGCTTCTAACCTGTAGTCTCCCTCCTTCTCCACCTTCGTCCCTAGAACAGCCAGGTCATGAGAGGGACAATCAGTACCACCCGTGCAGTCACTCCCACAGTTCATTATAGCTAAGGCTTCCCCGCCGATACCGTACATGCGCACCCCCACATTCCTTGTGACGACATCTGCCTGCGCAGCATCACCGCTTTTAGCGACATGGCCAGATACAGTCGGTCTGTGGTAGGGCTGTTGCATTAGACTAGAGCAGCATTGGGAGGCTATGTGACGACCGGGCACTGCGATACCACAGCCGACCCTACCAATCTGCTCAATGTCCTCCTTTTGACCACCACCCTTGGCAGCCATGGGTCGACCCTGACCTGGCAACCATGCCAAGGCCTCGTCGCCCACCTTAAACCACCGAAACAACGAGGCTAACGGTCTTTTAACAGTCACATGACCTGCCTGCGGAACATCTCGCACCGCCCGAGTTGTGAGACTCAGGGGCTCGGCACGACCAGTGGGGTATGAACCGAGCTGGTGCTGGAGTGCTGCACACTGCTGCTCAGACAGGTGCTCTAGCGCTTCCACAGCCACCAGACTCGTGTCCCCCGCCCACTGCTTCGCCGAGACATGACAATCCCTACTCTCCTCCACCTGTGCCCTACTGCCCCCCTCTCCTTCTCCACCTTGGCCGCGGCAGACCAACGCAGGGACAGTAGGCTGCTCAGGTGGTTGCCTCACAAACTCCTCCAACAGGTTCACATGACATGCTTCCCCGTCCTCGTGTTTAATCTCGACAGCACCATTACCACACTTCTGAACTTCCGGATCCTCCAACTGCAGTTTACAAATATCTGAGGGAACCAACCTGTCTAGATGCTTCCGAAGCAACCCAAGTCCTTCCCCAATATCAAACTGAGCAACCCTTTTTTCTCTCCGTGTGCAACGTTGCTGCCCCGGAGTCTCTTCCGGCCCTACCTCCTCACTAGCTGTGACAGGTCCTGGGGCCTCTCCAGACTCTAACATAGGTGCCAATACTGAATCACCCAGGAGAGCCGCCGAGTCAAAACTCTTAAAACCAACTCCAGCTTTAGCCTCCTCCTGTTGATCGTTCCTCTGCTGGTCTGAAGACGGAGGACTAGGCTGTGACACTTTAGCTGCCCGAGCTCGGGTGACAGCACACGCCATGGGTTGTGTCTGGCACCGCTCGACCCACTCTTGCTCTTCCCTACTCACGTCGGCCGTCCTCTCGGCAACGACTAAGGGTAGAACCTCAGAAGCGGGCATTGCAAAGTCGTTGCCGAGAAGAAGGTCGACGCCCTCCACTGGCAGTTTCTCCACAATCCCAACATCCAATTCACGTGCCACACCATCCACCTCCAACTCCAACCGCACCAGCGGGTATGACCGAGTTGCATTAATACCCTGCACCACTACCACCCGAGCCGCATTTATAGGGTAGCCAGTCAAATTGTTCATCAGAGTCTGGGAAGCACCTGTATCACGCAAGACCTCTACTCCATGCTTGCGCCCCGCCCACATCACGCAACCCCGTCCTCTATGGTCGCAAAAAACATCCTGAGCAGGGTTCGAGCCTCTCAGGTGTTTCTGCATTGGCTGTGCCTCAGCCTCTGACGAACTGCCCCGGGCAAACTCAGAAGACTTCGGAGACACACCAATGTTGCAGGCCAAAGACACAGCTGCTGTAGGTGGTTTGCTAGGACAGACTCTTGCAAAGTGCCCCTTTTCATGACAAAGATAACACTCCAACTCCCCTCTGGGCTTCCCTTGGTACTGGGAAGGGCCCGGCCCCTTCTTAAATGGGACGGTGTTAGTCTTGTGGTCAGTCTTGGTATCATAGCTCTTGTACTTGTTTGCATAATGTATATCACTAACTCGGGGGGGTGGGGTGTCACGCCCCTTGTTACCTGCCTCACTACGCTGGGCAGACCCGCACCCACGAATTAATGATAGCCGGAGGTCAGCCATCTCAGCTGCCTCCTGTAGAGTTTTAGGGTTCTTTTCTTTAATAGTTAAAGTCATATCTGCACCAGTACACTTATAAAACTGCTCGAGCAGAAACAGCTCAGTCAACTGTTCGGCCGTCTCAGCTTTCTCAGAACGTGTCCAGTTAGCAAGTGCATCTTTTAAGTCCCGGGCATGTTCAAGAAAGGTCGCCTCCCTAGTCTTCGTAACACCCCGAAACTTCAATCGATATGTTTCTGGTTGCAACTCGTATGCCCGTAGGACAGCTCTCTTCAATACTGGGTAGTCAATGCAAGACTCTAAAGGCAGTGCATCATAAGCCTTCAGACCCTTACCCGTAAGTCTTGAGGAGACCAGAGCTGCCCACTTCTCTTCAGGCCAATTATGCTCCCTACACTTTTTCTCAAAACGATTAAAAAATTCTGTGACTTCAGTTTCACTAAATGCCGGCACCAACTTGACTAAGTGGGACAAGGACTGTTCTCTTACTTGGCCCTCACGGCCCATCCGAATCCCTGTCGACTCTGCACGAGTCTTATCTAAATCTATTTGAGCACAATATTTCTCTGAGTCGTACCTAAGCTCAGCCTCGTGCCTCCTGGTCTCATCCTCCTGCCTCCTAACCTCAATCTCATGCTTCCTAGTCTCATTCTCCTGCCTCCTAGACTCAGCCTCAATCTCATGCCTCCTAGTCTCATTCTCCTGCTTCCTAGCCTCATTCTCCATTTTAGCAAGCTCGAGTTTAAATATCATCTCAGGAGACAGGCCGGAAGAGGGAGCTGCCACTACTGAAGGAGGGGGGGCAAGAACTGGGGAACCACCATACGCACCGCCCGAGGGCACTCCAATCTTCCAATGCTCATCCCTCTGTGGGAGAGTGCTAACCTCCGGTAACTGAGTGGACGGCACTGTGGGAGTCGAGTGAGAGGGGATCTGGGGAGGAACCCCCCCAAACGCCCTCTCCTCCGAAACCCCATGTCGCCCACGCAACACCCAGGAAATCAGCTCCCCCTTGGACATCCCTCCTACATTGGATAGACCCAAAACCTTGGCTATCAGGTGCAAGCCATAAACATTCACCCCAGTCAGCCTCTCCTCCGTCACATGGTACTGCTTACTCACAAAAAGTCTAGCATCCTCCTCACTAGTTACTAACGGCACCTCCTCAAATAGCATCTCTCGCTCCTCGTCAATACTAGGGCCCGACATACTGAAGTTCACCAAAAAATTCTCGAGACAAAAGTGTTAAACTCCCTTATGCAAGCACTAATTACTAAATTAACTGGAGTCTCTTAAATGCTCTCCTAATTGCCTTACAAAAAAAAAATATTCTTCAATATGTACGCTAAAGTACGAACAAACAAATGTTGTACAACTCTGCAAAAAATTATCCTGTTCACAAAATCCTAAGCAAGGTCGCCATTTGTTACGACCGGGCACTCGGGTACACTAGGGCTCTTACACAGGACTCGAGTATGGCTCGCTGCCACAACGGAAACACACGATCCCAACCCCAGAGTACTGCCAGCCGAACAAAAAACGCCACTACCCTCCAGAGTTCTATCTGCTATAACGGGGTATACAAGAACTCGGTACTAGCGTTTCACACAACAGACTAATAGCAAGACGGGAGTTATCTAGTCTGGTCAACAATCAAACAAAGAAGAAAGTACTACAACACTAAAGAATAGTGTTGGCCGAAGCCGAAGTAATCCACCCTTGAACTAAGAACTTAAGAAGTCCTCCACCCTCTACTTCGGATCGGCACTATTACGTTACGTTAAACAATAGTCCTCGAGCATCAAGCAAGGAATCTTCTGATAAGTTAGATGCTTCTCGAATACTCATAAGAAGTAAGTATCGGATTTTGAACAGCAATTTAATGAATAACTCACTGGTAATTAAAGGCTTTAATTGACATAAGAAGAATTATAAGAATAAGCAATAGGATATGGCAAACATTAAGAAGAAGTACTCCGACAATGCACTGGCAATAGCCTACTAAGATTGTGCTCGTGGGCCACTAATCTCTGAAGTAGCTAAGCGTGCCACACATGAAATCAATAGTGCTTAAACAATAATATACATAAGGAGAAGCTTCAATACTATGCTGTATCTGCTGGTCGAGCAAAGTCTAGCTGGGATATCTAAGGTTAAGAGACAATGGCTGAGCAAGCGGCTCGTAGCCTAGCGAGGTCCTTAAGACTGTGCGGCCAAATTACGGTAATTGACGGGATGCTCTCTTGAGAGATCCAGATCACTAGTATCTGGTTCTCTCCTGGCGATCCTCTCAAAGTCAAGCAAATGAGATAGCACAGTGTTGGGTGGCACAGGCAAAAGCCCTCACTCGCAACACAGTGCTAAACTCCCACGGTACACAATCAAAAAGACCCCCTAGGCTTCCCACGTCTCCGTTGCAATTGTGCTGGTTCAACCAACCTAGCACTCATAGGAAATCACAACTCGAGGAACCCTATCCCAGTCTAGCATTACCTAAACCAGCAGAAAACAGGAACATGAATAATAGCACACAGGGAAATACATATACGAGTGCAACAAACATCAATCAATCCTATTCTAGTTGACCCTTCCAAAATAGGCTATCTAACAGGCACTTATCTCGTGAGAACTCAAGCGATAATACTTTGGCTGACTAAATCTGCACCAAAGGGGTCATTGAGGTTATAAACAGGGACGAGAAGAGAAGAAGGTAGGCTGTTCAGAGAGTAGAGAAAGTTCACATCAGTCGGAAGAATATCGATAGTTGCAAGGGATATGAGAGGTCGCTTTGCCTGATGAGTTCTGATCTAAAAATGGCGAGACCTCCCTTTTTATACTCGGCCCCGCAGCGAGCATAACGGCAATCATGACGTCACACTCCCTCTCTCAATCTGGGATCGACAAAGGATTCCCACGCTCTTGATGAGGGGGGGAGGGAGGGGGGAAGGAGGGAGGAGGGAGTGAGGCCTACACACCTCGTGGCGCGCACACTGTCCTCCGTTACATAATATCTCTCCTCTCATCATTACATACAAGTCCCACACACAATACTTATATCTAATGATATAAAATAGAACTCGTTGACTTAGAAGAAAACAAAATACATAATGATAATACTTATAGTACAACGGTTCACATAAACTGAGTTAGGAAACTCTACACAGACTACAGCCAAAGTTCCTGCCCTGACGATCCTAGCGAGAGTGGGGCCTGACTGGGCGTTCTGTACAGCATGCTCATACTCGACATGCGTCACAGGTAAAAATAGGGGTATTGTGCACAGTGGGAATAGCCTAACTCTAAAAATGTAATAAATACAATTGAAAAAACTCCAAAATGTTGAAATCCGAGCCAAGTTTTGGCCAATTTTCAGAGTCCAAAAAGGGCAAAACCCATAATACTAGGTTAGGTTAGGCTAATGTTAACTCCATAATACTAGGTTAGGTTAGGTTAGGTTATTTGGTTAGGTTAATGACAAAACTTGGCTCGGATTTCATGGATTTAGCGGGGGTGTGGGGGCGGCAGCCCCCACCCATAATACTAGGTTAGGTTAGGTTAGGTTAGGTCTAAGGTTAGGTTAGGTTAGGCTAATGTTAACCCCATAATACTAGGTTAGGTTATTTGGTTTGGTTAATGACATAACCTGGCTCGGATTTCATGGATTTAACGGGGGTGTGGGGGCGGCAGCCCCCACCCATAATACTAGGTTAGGTTAAGCTAATGTTAACCACATCCTTACTGAGTTTTTCAACAGTGAAAAACAAGAAAACCCCAGCCAACTTTCAAAATGAGGTTACTGTGATTTTGGACTCTGAAAATTCGACAAACACCAGCCAAGTTTGGTCAACACTTTGGGGTTTTCTTCAGCTGAAAAAGGGTGAAATCCGAGCCAATTTTGTTTTCCAATTTTGCCCTTTTTGGAGTCTGAAAATTGGCCAAATCCGAGCCAACTTTTGCCAAAACTTGGCTCGGATTTCAACATTTTGGTGTTTTTACAATTGTATTTATTATTTTTTTAGAGTTATTCCCACAATACCCCTATTTTTACCCCACCCAAAACCCCGCATTCCCAAACTCTCCCCTAGATTGTTGAGGTATCGGAATTACAATTAATAATACAAATGCTAATAAATTGGGCTTTCCTCACTTTCTAAATAGAAAATACACACTTACAAAGCATTAACATACACAAATAAAATAAATTAAACATAAAATAGCAGGAGTAGTAGTTATGCAGAATTACCCTCTGCCTCTATATACCCCTCTCCTTAAACTCAAGGTAAATAAAACGCCTGGACCTGATACAATCTCACCTAGAGTTCTAAAGGAAGCTAAGGTTGAGCTCTCCAAACCACTGACATTGCTATTCAATAAATCCTTGCAGTCTGGGACTATGCCCGATCAGTGGAAGCTAGCCATCGTAACACCGATATTAGAAAAATGCAGCAAATCTCTTAACAAGTAACTATCGTCCAATTAGTTTAACTTCAGTTGTATGTCAAATGATAGAAACACTCATAAGAGACAGATCGTAAATCACTTTGAGGAAAATAACATACTTAAAGATGCTCAACACGGGGCTTTCGTAACAAACGTTCCTGCTTAACAAGCCTCTTAGACTTATGCCACGATATCCTCAACCTCTATGATGAGAGTAAAGCTGTAGATATTATATACCTTGATTTTCAAAAGGCCTATGACAAAGTTCCCCACAAATGTTTACTGCTAAAACTAATAGTGCATGGGATACAAGACGGTGTATTGAAATGGATAGAAAATTGGCTCAGCGACAGAAAGCGTGTGTGTCAATCTAATTACATCTGATATTTAACTGCAATTACAGATAATAACTATTTTATTCTATTCTGAAAGGATACAATTGTTAGTATTTTGTCCATTTATCCTCTATAAAAGGTAGCCCACAAACGAACACCAAGATAATGTTATATAAGGAGACACGATTTGTTGGTAATTATAATATTTATTGGATACTGTTAGTGAAATTAATCAAGTTAAGTGTTGGTGAAGGCAGTAAATAGTTTTGATTAAGGGGGGGGGGGGGGGATGGGCGTATTTATATGATCATGTATTATTATTATTATTATTATTATTATTATTATATTTTTTTTAGTTTCCTCCGTAGCCCTCTATCATACTTAATAAAACACTCCCCAATACCTCCTTCAAGAGAAATTTTTAAATTTTTTGGTAGTAACATTTGCCGCCCGAAGGCCGTTTTTTTTTTTTTTTTTTTTAAGAGACAATGAACGGAGGAAGGAAAAACACAGATAAAACAAAAAGGTCCATGTGCCTAAAGGCATCCTCCATTCATAAAATGTTTGTAACAACTGGATTTAAACATTTGTAGATTGTAAGTTTGTGGAAAGCAATTCGAGGGAAGTGAATTCCAAAGAGTAGTAGCTCTGGGGATAAATGAATTCTGATAAGCAGAAGTTCTGCATTGTGGAGGAGAAAGTGTAAATTCATGGGCGCTCTCAGCTGCTCTAGTTCTACGGGGAAAGATGTGGAGAGGCGGCACAATTGAAGCAAGTTCCTCGGAACAATTGCTGTGAAAATATCTGTAGAATAATGCAAGGGATGCAACGTTTCTTCGTATGGATAATGTAGGAAGGTCCTGTGTGATTGCAGGGTTATTGATTAATCTAATGGCTTTATTTTGAATTTTTTCCAACTGCCTCAATGCAACCACTCCACTTCCACCCCAGAGAGGTGAACAGTAATCCATCTTAAAGTTACAGGCTTGGTATCGCTCGCCAGGAAAAAATCGACACCTAAACGGCACGAAAGTTCTTGATACTGATAAAGAAATGGGACGAAGGGTTTTAAAATCGACAAATTAATGGGCCGAACGTCTTATAATCCGAAAACTATTGGGGCTAAACATGAGGAAGAAGGGGGACAATAAAAACAACCCATCTCCCCTTAACAGAACTATTGATGTCGGTATCGGGTAGTTTTTTTTTTCCTATGGACATGGAGACAAAAGGCAACGCTGCCTGCAACAAGTGTCTCCCACAAGCTTGACAGAGCGACAGAAAGCCAAATTCGGGCCACGTTAGAGGTAATTTAGGTGTATTGGAAATATGTGTGGTGTGATTGTTAAGTGTAGTGAAATGAATACGAGGAGAAAGTGCTTGTGAGGATTAGCTGGATCACTCTCTGTGTAGGTGAGGCACAAATAGAAACAGTGGGGGAGCCAGGCAAATGAAACAGGAGTTCCAGCAACTTCTATGTGGCCTGCCCTGGGTACTGCCCAGTTTGCTACTACCGAACTACACCAAAGGCTATATGTATTTTCGTCTTCGTGCTGGCTACTGTATGACGCACCAATCTGATTAATTTTACGTATGTACATCGGGTAATTTGTTGCGGAGTGTTAGCGCTTTCAATAATCGAAAGGTCCTGACTTCGATTCCCGTGCAGGACGAGACGGATGGGCAGTCTCTTTACATCCTATATGTCTGTGTTCACATAGCAGTAAATAGGAAACTGGAGGTATTGGACATTGTTTAACGTCCCATCCGGGCCAGTAAACTCTGGTATCCTAGTTAATAAGCAGTTCATTGTTTACCAAGCTGGATAACTCGAGTTATCCAAGCCAGGCTCCAAAGGGCAATGTTAAAGATATGAACATCTCGGCCAAGTTTTGCTTAGCCTATGCCCCCAAAAAGTACGTTTGTGTGTGTGTGTGTGTGTAAGGAGAGAATGAGAGGCAGACCGAAGTTCTCTAGTCCTCCGACAGAACATGCCTACTGTAGTCTCATATGTATCCGCCCTTCACGTAGAGGTTCAAGGAACCTTGGCATATACTGTTGTATGACGGAAAAGTGAATGTTTGAACCCTTGTGATGTGATGCAGCTAAAATAATTAAATAGTAGGCCTATACAGTTTTTACAAATATAATTAAACATTAAACAGCTGGAACACTAACAGATCTACTATTGCAAAAAGAAAAATGTCATAATGTTTTGCATTTTTTTATCAAAGCACCGGGAAAACGGAGTTGTAGAAATTTGCACACGATTCTTGGCAATGAAATAATGATTTAAAGTAAACTTTGTTACACGTGCTGAAGTAAAAGGTTCTGGTAAAAGATGTTGAATATTATTGAATACTTTGAATACAATGCCAAGATCATCAACGCGACACCGATTATTCAAATCCATATATGATGCAGGAATAATTAATTTGATTGAATTAAGAGCTTTGTCAAGCAATTTTTGATGACAATTGGCAGCTGACTTCCAAACAGGTGAGCAATATTCAAAATGCGGCAAATGTATAACTTAAAATAATTTGATTATAATGGTGTCACAAGCATATGTACTTTAACACTTGCTAAGCAAACCTGTCTTTTAAGCAATTGAACAAGACGAGGAGCGAATATGCTTCTCGAAAGTCAAATACAAAACGAGAGTAACTCCCAGGAAACGCAAGCTTGTCACATCGTCAATATATTCACCAGATATCTGCAAACAAGCTTGGAGGATCTACTGAATATAATGGAAATGTTATCCATAGAAATGTTGTTCAGTTCCATACATTAAATATTATGTGACTATCTTATTTATAATTTGAGAGCTGTGATTATCTAAATTATGATTAAAATCTCTGCTACTAACATTTTAATTAAAACTGAAATACAAAAACACACACCATTAAGGTAATACTTCGGAAGAAAGAAAGCAAAACATTACATCATTGATTTATTTTCATAGATGAACATAAATAATGCAATATAAATAATTTATGTATGAAGGTAATTGAATGAAAGAAGAGGCGGAGTGTCGTTGTGATGAGATGACTCGAGGTGATTCGTATAGTTTGATTAATTGTACCCTTAGTCGTAGCGGCGCTGGGGAGGGCGGTAGCTCTCGAAAGATCCAGACTCGGATCCAGACTCGTAGGATCCGGACTCAAAGGAAGCTGAACCCTCGTATTTGACATCAGCAATGTAACCACCGTCGACGTAGTAGGAGACCTTCTGTACGCGACCGTCGGGAAGCTGCACGTAGTACGACCCCTGGGTGTTATCGCCATCACGGGCCTCCTGTTGGCCGTAGTGGTTCTCAGAGGAGTCGTCATTCACAGCCCAGTTGAAGTCGTACTTGGCCTCGCTGGATTCGTAGGACTCTAAAGACTGTTGGTGAAAATGGGAATATTATTTCTTGAAGAATAGCTGCGATATCGTAAATATTCCATTTACTATGCTCATGTTACAGCATGAGTGATATTTGCGTTGCATGGTCACTTGGTCAGTAACACTTAATAAGATCATAGAATCGATTGATGACAGACAAAAGCTTACTTGACTTAATCAATCAACTATGATGCTGTTTAGGTGACATTATAACAAAAAACAACATTAAAATACTCACATTAGAGTCTGATCCGTAGCCACCGTCGGCAGCAACCAGGGCAGCCAGGCCCAGCAGGATGACGATCTGAAAATTCGAAATAAAATAGTTGTTAAAATGTGTAAATATAGGCTTTACCTATAATGATCTTGCTTGTATACCGTACGTAAATGTTCTAATTGTGATTTTATTATTAAACTAGTGCATTGAAGACACTGAGTTCGAAGTGTAATAAGTAAATGATGACTGATTGACATGTTGCCTGATTGGACTGACGCATCTTTCTTGCTGAAGTTTCACTCTTTGTTTTCTTTCTTTTGAAATTCTGTATGACAGATCTTCCTTAGCAATGTCTAGAGATTGGTAAATAAATGTATAACTTATTGTATATATCATTCAGACTATATAATGGTAATCGGATTTAGACTTAGTTAAATAATTGGTGTAGTTCCCATCTGACACCATTAAGGAATATTTTTGTATAAGGCATGGAGTTCCTACGTTGAAAACAACACATGGAAGAAAAGAGTGAGCCCCTTCACAATGATCAAGACTGTGGTTCTTAGTCACCGAGATAACTATTGCTGATATACCTTGGCATTCATTGTGGAGTGTAGCTTGGTCGGAACTTAATTGACTTAGCTTCAGATTGAGGATGAATATATAACCCGAGTTGACCTCGATTGACCACCATACTCTCTCCCCTCCCCAGCTCCATCCCCTTTACCCCTATGCTCTCCCCCTCCCTCCCCAGTATCACCCTGTCTACCCCCCATACCACACCTATCTATCTTCTTATCTTCACCTTCTCTACCTCCATACCTCTCTCCTCCCTAGTGTCTATCTCCCTACCCATCTCCTCTCTCCCTCCCCAGTAACATCCTGTCTACCTCCCATAACTCACTTATTTATATCCTTATTTTCATCTTCTCTCCTCCCTCATGTCTATCTCCCTACCCGTCCCCTGTCTCCCTCCCCAGTATCACCCTATCTACCTTCCATACCACACCTATCTAACTCCTTATAATCACCCTCTCTCCCTTCATCACCCATTTCTATCTTCCTACCGCTCTCTCTCTCTTTCCCCAGTTTCACCCTATCTCCCTCCCATGATACACTTTCTTCCTCTTTTTCTGATCCCACGTACAGTCGGCCAAATATATGATGTCTCGGCAACAAGTACATTAATACGATCTATAATTTTTATCAGGACTATCTAAGCTATAATTCATCGTTTCGAGTGAGATATACAAACCAGTTCCTATCTTTAAACACAGTATTTTACATCTGACATACATTAATACAGCACACAGCGAGCAAAACCGTAATGACAGCGGAAACATGACTTATTTGGCCAAACGTCCCTCCCCGACTGCGCTTGTTCCTTGAAAGAGTCCTCTTCAATGAATATATTTCGGTCAATGCTAGAAGATATTCTCATACTGGTCGTATATATTTGTTTATGACATAACTTATGACTAACTATACCACGTTAGAGTTCCCCTTCATCTTACCGAAAGCATAGTCTGGCCTAGGTTTTACACTGGAAGTAACTTTAGCTACTACTAACCCTTTCAAGATCCGATTACTCTGTTTTGTTTTTTGGCTATTATTAGACGATTTATTCATATTAGGAAGGGTGTTTGGAAGTCGGAGGGCTAATTGCGATAATATTTACCCTTATAATTCCCAGATTTTTGGCTATTAGACGTTTCTATTCATATTAGGACGGGTGTATGGAAGTCAGAGGGGTAATTGAGATAGTTTCTACCCTTATAATTCCCAGAGATCCTTCCTAAACTGCATAAAAGTGTGTGTGTGTGTGTGTGTGTGTGTGTGTGTGTGTGTGTGTGTGTGTGTGTGTGTGTGTGTGTGTGTGTGTGTGTGTGTGTGTGTGTGTGTGTGTGTGTGTGTGTGTGTGAATTTAATTATATCTGATATTTTAAGTGCAATTACAGATAATGGACTATTTTATTCTACTCTGAAAGTTCGCAACGTAAATAGCTGGTTTATGCAAGCTTCTGGGCAGTGTTAGTATTGTGTCCATTTATCCTCTATAACAAGCTGGCCCACAAACGCACACCAATATATGTTATATAATCTGACACAATTTGTTGGTCTATTCTATCTATCTATATGCTCAGGCCCAATCCCCATTTTGGGGGTAGCCGACTCAAGACAGAGCAAGAACAGGGAAAACACAAAAACAACATAAAACAAAAAATAAACACAGATAAAAAACACAAACTCACACACATCCAGGTCACCCAGGAGAAGACCCAGAGACCAGGGTTACCAAGGTCGCTCCAGCACTCCCCCGGCCCCTGACCACCCGGAGAGGTTCCGATCTCGGCAGGCAGACATGCAGCGGAGCCAAAGCCACAAGCCCTACCACCACACTTCCAGGCACACCCTTCATATTAATCGTCCCCCCGGGCCAGGCGCCTGATGGACTATTATCTAGTCGAACTTGCGCCCGACCCCTTACTCCAAATGACCACGTGTTCACTCAACTATTCACAAGCATTCTCCATTCACTCCTGTCCACCACCACTTCCCCTGCCTGATCTATAGTCATTCCTCTATCATCCAAAGCCTTTCTTACACAGTCTCTCCATCTCAATGGGGGTCTTCCTGCCCTTCTATCTCCCCTTGTACCTGACTCACATATTCTCTTTGTAAGCCTTTCATCTCCCATTCGTTCAACATGACCATACCAGCTCAGCACCCTTCTGTCCACTCTGGCTGACAAATGTTCCTGCTGCCCCACTCTCCTACGTATCTCTTCATTCCTCAATCTGTCTCTACGAGTAACTCCACACATACTCCTCAAGCAGCTCATCTCCATCACATCCAGCCCTCTTTTCTCCTTTTTCTTCAGAGCCCATGTCTCAGCCCCATACATCACTGTTGGCACAACAATTCCTTGATACAGTGCACTTTTTACTTTCACTCCGAGATTTCTCGTCTTCCACATACTTCCCATTGCTCCGAAAACCTTCCTTCACACACTCTCTGTTTTACCTCCACTTCCATACCTCCACTCCTGCTTATCGTTCCTCCTAGATATTTAAAACACTCTACTTGTTCCAATATTTCCCCATCCAGCCTCACATCTAGATTCACCCTATGCTCTCCCCTATTACACACCATTACTTTACTTTTATTGACGTTCACCTTCAGTTTCCTCCTTCCACAAACCACACCAAACTCTTTGACTACTCGCTGCAGTTTCTCATCAGAATCCGCCACCAATGCTGTGTCATCAGCGAACAGCAACTGATTCAACTCCCAATCTCTACCATTCTTTCCTACTAAACCCAATCCTCTTCCCATAGTTCTCCTTTTCACCTCCCTCACCACACCATCCATAAACATATTAAACAGCCATGGTGACATTACACAACCCTGTCGCAAACCTACCTTTACCTCAAACCATTCACTCAACTCACCATTTCCTACTCTCACACATGCTCTGCTCCCTTCATAAAAACTCTTAACTGCTTCTAACAAATTTCCTCCTATTTCATAAATCCTTAACACCTTCCACATTGCTTCACGGTCCACACGATCATACGCTTTTTCCAAGTCCATAAAAGCCCAAAATATCTCCGTATGCTTCTCTAAATACTTCTCGCATAACTGTCTTACTGCAAACATATGATCCACGCACCCTCTTCCCCTCCTAAAACCGCACTGTTCTTCTCCTATTGCAACTTCCGTACACTTTATTATCCTCTCTATCAACACCCTGCCATACAGCTTTCCAACCACTGACAATAAACTAATACCTCTATAACTTGAACACTCCTGCCGATCTCCCTTCCCCTTGTACAACGGCACAATACATGCACTCTTCCAGTCTATTGGTACCCTTGACACAACAAAGCACACGTTGAAAAGTCTCACCAACCAATCTATTATCACATCTCCACCCTTCTTTATACACTCCACAGCAATACCATCCAAACCTTCTGCTTTTCCCGCTCTCATTTGTTTCACTGCTTCTTTCACCTCATTTTCCTCAATCCTTTCATTCATTCCCTGCCACCTATCTCCATCCACCTCTGCTTCAATCACTGCTTCTCTTCCATCTCTTGTATTTAACAAAGATTCAAAATACTCAGCATATCTTTTCCTCACTTCAACTGGTTCCACTAGTAATTCTCCATTTTCATCTTTCACTGACTCTTCCCTCTTTTGTCCTCCTTTCCTTACTTTATTTACCTCCTTCCAGAACATCTTCTTTCGTTCTTCAAAATTCTCACTCAGCCTTTGGCCCCACCTTTCGTTTGCATCTTTTTTCGCTTCTCTAATTTTCCGTTTTGCCTCTCTCCTTTTCTCCTTGTACCTCTCCCATACCTCAACACTACCATCCTGTAAAACCCTCTCAAAACACTGTCTCTTCTCCTCAACTGCCTTTCTCACCGTATCATTCCACCACTCGCTTCCCTTCCTGATACCTCTGCCTCCTACTTTCCTTTTGCCGCATACTACCTCTGCACTTGCTTTCACTCCTTCCTTAAACTGTTGCCATTCAACCTCTACTTCTCTCTCTTCCATCTCTCTCACTTCCATCCACTTTTCATTTAGTCTTTCCTTGTACTCCCTCTCTTTTTCACTCTTCTCTAACTCACTAACTTTTATTACCTCTCTTACTTCACGCTTGTCTCTTATTCTCCTGTAACTCTTAACTCTTAGCTTTCCCTCCACCAGGTAATGATCTGACATACCCTCCGCCTCACCTCTCATCACATTCACATCCAGCAGTCTACACAATCTTTCCCTTGTCACCAGCACATAATCCATCAATGCCCTCTCTACAATCTCTCCCCTCACAAGTCTATGCCAGGTGTACTTGTGTATACGCCTTTTTTTGAAGAACGTATTACCTACACTCAATCTACACTCTTCACATACATTTTTCAGTCTTTCTCCACTCTCGTTTACACCATCCACACCAAAACTACCGATGACTCCCTCAACAGGCTCATTTCCTACCCTAGCATTTAGGTCCCCTAAAACTATAACATTTTCATTTTCATCAAACCCTTGTAGACAATCTCTCAAATCCTCCCAGAAACCCTCTACCTCGTCTAACTCTCTTTCACTTCCTGGTCCATACGCACTTACAAAAACCCACCTTTCACCCTTAAACCTCATTCTCACCCACATTAGCCTTGATGACACCTCTTTCCACTCTTTTATAAACTCTCTCAATTCCTCCTTCACAATAATAGCCACTCCTTCTTTCCCCCTGACTCCCTCGTCTACTCCAGACTTTCTACCTATCACGTTTCCAAAAACCACTTCTCCCTCTCCTTTCATCTTTGTTTCATTCAGTGCAAGGACATCATACATCCTTCTTTCAAATAACCTTCCAATATCCTCTCGCTTCTCATTCGTACTACATCCACGCACATTCAAAGCTCCTATTCTTAGGGTCCGGGACCACGAACGTGTTCCCTCGCCCCTATCTCTGTCTCGTTTTTTTTGGTAGATTTATTTAAGGGGAGAAGGATACCAGGCCCCCCGCCCCCGATCCCCTTTAGCCGACTTCTACGTCTCGCCGGAGAAAAGCGGTGGTGGAAATTTCTCACCCCTCCACCACAGAGGAGGCTACCTGCACCAGAAAGTGGCGGGCGTTGGGGTCGCCGCATCCCTACGCCATTTGAAAAAATTAGAGATGCAGAAGGAGAAAAAGATAGAAGGGGCTATGGGAAGTAGAGGACACCAACCCTCACTCTGACAAAGGGTCAGCCCACCACAGAATATTATATTAATAATATTATATTACCACAGAACCATATTAATCTGATACTGTAAAGTTGGTTAAGGCAGTATATAGTTTTGATTAAGGTAGGATGGGCGTATTTATATGCTCATTTATTATTATTATTATAAATATTATTATTATTACTACTATTATTATTATTATTATTATTATTATTATTATTATTATTATTATTATATTTTTTTAGTTTCGTCCCTAGCCCTCTATCAAACTTAATAAAACACTCCCCAATACCTCCTTCGAGATAAATTCGTATATTTTTCGGTAGAAAAATTTCCCGGCCGAAGGCCGGTACCTTTTAAAGCTACAGGCTCGGTATCGCTCCCCAGGAAAAAATCGACACCTAAACGGCACGAAAGTTCTTTATATTGATAAACAAATGGGACGAAGGGTTTTAAAATCGACAAACTAATGGGCCGAACGTCATATAATCCAAAACCTACTGGGGATAAACATGAGGAAGAAGGGGGATAGTAAAAACAACCCATCTCCCCTTAACAACTATTCATGTCAGTATCGAGTAGTTTTTTTCCCTATGGGCATGAAAGAGACAAAAGGCAAAGCTGCCTGCAACAAGTGTCCCCCACAAGCTTGAAAGACCGGAAAAAGCTAAACTCGGGGCACGTTTGAGGTAATTTAGGTGTATTGGAAATAAGTGTGGTGTGCTTGTTAAGTGTAGTGAAATTAATATGAGGAGAAAGTGCTTGTGGGGATTAGCTGGATCACTCTCTGTGTAGGTGAGGCACAAATAGAAACAGTGGGAGAAGCCAGGCAAAAAAAAAAAAAAAAAAAACAGGAGTATCAGGAACTCTTTATTATATGCCTATGTGGCCTGCCCTAAGTACTGCCCAGCTGTCCACTACCGAACAATACCAAAGGCTGTATTTATTTTCTTCTTCATGCTGGCGACTGCATGACGCACCAATCTGATTAATTTTACATACGTGCATCAGGTAATTTGTGGCGGAGTGGTAGCGCTTTCCATAATCCAAAGATCCTGAGTTCGATTCCCGCGCAAGGCGAGACGGATGGGCAGTCTCTTTACATCCTATGCCTGTGTTCACATAGCACTAAATAGGAACCTGGAGTTATGGGAACTTGTTTAACATTCCATCCGGGCCAGTAAACTCTGGTATCCTAGATAATAATCAGCTCATTGTTTACCAAGCTGGATAACTCGACCGAAGTTCTCTAGTCATCCGAGAGTATTTGCCTTGGTCACATTTATCCGTCTCTCACGTAGAGGTTCAAGGGACCTTGGCATATCCTGCTGTATGACGGAAAAGTGTATATTTGAACCCTTGTGATGTGATGTAGCTATAAGAATTAAATAGTAAGCCTATTCAGTGTTTACAAATAAATAAAATAACATAAACAGGTGGAACCCTAACAGATCTACTGATGCCAAAAGAAAACGGTCATCATTTATCGTAATTGTTTTTTGTTTCTGCTTTTATGAAAGCACCGAGAAAACTGAGTTGTAGAAATATTCACACGATTCATGGCAGTGCCATTATAATTCAAAATAAACCTTGTTACACATGTTGGAGTAAAAGGTTCTGGTAAAACACTATGTAAAGAATATTGAATATTTTGGGAAACTTTGAATAAAATGCTTAGATCACGAACTCGACGCCGATTATTCAAATCCAGAGACGAGGAAGGAAAATTAATGTTATTGAAATATTAAAAGCTCTGTCAAGCAATTTTTGTTGATAATTGGCAGCTGACATCCAAACAGGTGAGCAATTTTCAAAATGCAGCAAATTTAATACATGCAATAATTTGATTATAGTGGTGTCACAAGCATATGTTTTTGTTTAACACTTGCTAAGCAACCTGTCTTTTACGCAATTGAAGAATACAAGAAGCGAATATGCTGTTCGAAAAAGGGCGCACTATGCCCCTGTACAGAGCAAGAAGCTGTGCAGGGGAAAAGAATTGGAAGGATGGAACTTAACTGACTAGGCTTCAGGTTGAGGCTGAATACTGTATATACCCCGAGTTGCCCTCGATTGACCACCATGCTCCCTCCCCTACCCAACTCCCCCTTCTCTACCTCGCAACTTGTGTGCTGTCTCCCTCCCTTGCATCACCCTGACTACCTCCCACAATACTACCTCTGTCTCCCTCCCTTGCATCACCCTGACTACCTCCCACAATACTACCTCTGTCTCCCTCCCTTGCATCACCCTGACTACCTCCCACAATACTACCTCTGACTACCTCCCTTGCATCACCCTGACTACCTCCCACAATACTACCTCTGTCTCCCTCCCTTGCATCACCCTGACTACCTCCCACAATACTACCTCTGTCTCCCTCCCTTGCATCACCCTGACTACCTCCCACAATACTACCTCTGTCTCCCTCCCTTGCATCACCCTGACTACCTCCCACAATACTACCTCTGTCTCCCTCCCTTGCATCACCCTGACTACCTCCCACAATACTACCTCTGTCTCCCTCCCTTGCATCACCCTGACTACCTCCCACAATACTACCTCTGTCTCCCTCCCTTGCATCACCCTGACTACCTCCCACAATACTACCTCTGTCTCCCTCCCTTGCATCACCCTGACTACCTCCCACAATACTACCTCTGTCTCCCTCCCTTGCATCACCCTGACTACCTCCCACAATACTACCTCTGTCTCCCTCCCTTGCATCACCCTGACTACCTCTCACAATACTACCTCTGACTACCTCTTCCTCTCTTGCTGTTCCTTCCTACCTCCTTAACTATTCTTGCTCCCTGAAAGATTGTACACCAATAACTATGTAATGATTCCCTGGATATATCACTAATGTCTTGATGACAGACAATTTATCTCACCCACCAAAGGCTGCCGCCAGCCAAGTTTTTTTTTGTGCTGGTAGTACCATCAGTTCTTGCGGGAGTTGTTGTGTCAATTTAGAGTAGAACATGATTTTCAAGTTTCTTTTACTCCTTCATTTTCATTCTAATCTGGCTAATTATAGACGATTTTATTCAACATCGGAAATAAAGGTCAAACATATCTTAATTAACTCTGTTTCCTACAGCTGAACACGAAATTGTCTACAAGCCAGGCGAAAACGAAGTAGGCCTATAGTGTTATCGTATACTGAAAAGGTTAATAATATTGTGAGTAGAAGTGGTACAAATATATGCCTGAAAATGTAACTTTTATTAGCAAAAATAGTAGTCATGCTGTAGACCATACGTGTGTATGTGTTTGTGTGAGTATGTGTGTGTGTGTGTGGCAAGTTTGTGATTTGATATCTCAAGTGAAGCTACAAATACACTATTTTTCCATTAAAGAAGCTCGCAACGTAGATAATTGGTTTATGCAAGCTTCTGGGAAATGTTAGTATATTTGTTTCCATTCTTCCTCTAGAAAAGTGGGCCACTTATAACACTTAGTCACACACCTACACGCACGCACGCACACACACACACACACACACACGCGCGCGCGCGCACACACAAATAGACTATGCAATTTCACACGTTATTTAAAAGTGGTAATATTTACTGGATGCTTTAAAATTGGTAAAGGTAGTGAAGTGTTAGATATTATGGTAGTGCAGCATGTTCTTAGGTATGTGTCATTGCGTGGGAACAAATGGGAGAAGAAATAAAAGTGCCAGATGATAAGATAGTATGGAAATGTTAGTGAATTTGAGTATATAAAGGTTTAATGTTATTTAATGTTACATCTGCAAGGTAGGTCTTCGTCCCAACTGTGATTGTAAAGGAAAGAGTTATGAAAAAGTTTATGACTTGAAAGGTGCTCCAAGACTCTGAGGGTCAATGAATGAGTGGTGGCCAAGTTACTCATTATGATTAGAGAACATAATTTCCCTTTTGATGGCACATTCGTTTTCCTTTTATTTCTATTTTTCTTCTCTGTGATATTGATTACAACTTAATATTATAAGGATTTTTTGGGTTGACTGTTAACAGAACAAAAGAATATTTAAGCGAAAAAACAAAAGATAAAAGGTGATAGAGACTCGGATATGAACAACCTTTGCTTAAGTTAATGGACTGTTGTTGACCGTCAGTATACCTTATTTTGGAAATAGGAGACTTACCAATACCAAGTATTAGTTAAAAACCTAGGTAAGTGTTGAACTGCCTCTCCCACAAAAGTCTAAATAAGTATGCAGTTTTTTTTTTTTTTTTTTTTTTTTTTTTGTCTATGTGAATGAGCGAGACAAAAGGCATAACTGCCTGCAGCGAGTGCCTCCCCCAGATTTCAAAGAGTGACAGGGCCGAAATCAAGGGACGTTCGAGCTAAAATGCCTGGACACACGGAATTTGAAGCAATTTAAGTCATAGGAAGAGGGAAAGACTGATTCTGGGAGAGAGTTCCAGAGCTCAGCAGTTGAATAGAAGAAAGTCTGAAAATAGAGTAGGGGTGGGATTGTGTTGCAAGGCGGGTACTTCGTACCCTACGTAGAGGAGGTGGTTTACACTGGGAAAGCTCCGAGGAACACTGATTATTGTAGTAGCGATAGAATAGCGAGAGATGCAACATTGCAGCGAAGAGAGAGAGATTGCAGAGAGTTGGTGAGTGGACGAGAGTTAATGATACGAAAGGCTTTCCTTTCTACTTTATCTAGGAGTGCGGTGTGAGAGGATCCTCCCCACACATGTGAACAATAATCAATACAAGGACTCACTGTGCTCCTGTACAGAGCAAGAAGCTGCGCAGGGGTAAAGAATCCCTTGAGGTGGTTGAGCTCACCCAGCTTTTGGGAGGCTGTCTTAGCGAGACTGGTAATATATTAATGTTAATAAAAATATGTATAATATAGCACCTGATCAACCCATTTGCTAAATTGTTACATTGAACAATGTCCAATATACATTGGTAATATAGCAAATGAATACCAAATATATATATATATATATATATAAGGTATGTTCCTCGTACCAGGAACAGATGGAGTGTGTGGGGAAATGTTGAGGTATGGTGGTGAGATAGTGATAGAATGGGTATGGAAAATGTGCAAACTACCATGGGAGAAGGGGAGTGCACCCGATGACTGGAAGACTGGCATAATAGTCCCCCTATATAAGGGCAAAGGGGAAAGAGGAGTGTGTGGTAACCACCGAGGAATATGTCTTCTAAGCGTAGTAGGGAAGGTATACAGTAGGGTAGTGATTGAGAGAATGAGAGTGAGAACGGAGAAATGGATAGGCGACGAGCAGGGAGGCTTTAGGAAGGGAAGAGGATGTGTAGATCAGATTTTTACCCTGAATTGTGTTGTGGAGAAGTATCTGGAGAAGAAACAAAAGGTGTATGTTGCCTTTATGGACTTGGAGAAGGCCTATGACAGAGTGGATAGAGAAGGTTTGTGGAAAGTACTTAGAATATACGGAGTAGAGGGCAAGTTGCTGAAAGCAGTGAAGAGCATGTATGAGGGTGCAAAGGCGGCAGTACGTGTGGAGAGTGAGCAGAGCGAGTTCTTTGACCTGAATGTTGGTTTGAAACAGGGGTGTGTGATGTCCCCGTGGTTGTTTACTGTATATATGGATGGAGTTATGAAAGAAATACTATCAAGAGCAGTGGATGTTGGTGTATCGCTGAAAAGGGAGGGAATTGAGTGGAAGCTACCTATACTGCTGTTTGCGGATGATACAGTTCTGATGAGTGATAATGAATGGGAGTTGCAGGGTCTGGTAAATGAGTTTGGAACAGTGTGCGAAAAACGGAATTTGAAGGTAAATACGGGGAAGAGCAAGGTTATGGTCTTCGAAAGGGGTGAAGTCACAGAGTGTGGGTGAAGCTGAATGGTCAGGCTATGGAGATCGTCAACTCTTTTAAGTATCTGGGCAGTGTGTTGAGTAAAGATAGGACTATGGATGAAGAGGTGCGGGAGAGGGTACAACAGGGGAAGAGCGTTGTAGGAACGCTAAAAGCAGTAACAAGAAATAGGGTGGTCAGTATGGAAGTGAAGAAGTCCTTGCATGACAGTGTGGTAATCCCGACACTGACTTACGGAAGCGAAGCATGGACGTTGGTTGAGAGACTCAGACCAAGAGTGAGAGCAGTGGAAATGAATTACTTAAGGAGTGCATGCGGAATTACATGGAGGGATAGACAGACTAATGAGGAAGTAAGAAGGAGGTGTGGTGTGGAGGTAGATGTGCTGGAAAGTGTGAAAAGGAACAACTTGAGATGGTTCGGCCATATGGAACGTATGGAAAGCGATGAGAATGACTAAGAGGGTGTACGAGAGCGAGGTGGAGGGACAGAGGGGGAGAGGTAGACCGAATATGAGGTGGAAGGATGGAGTGAGGAACTACATGAATGAAGGCGGTGCTGGTTGGGGGGAGGGGCGTCGACTGACTGGGGACAGAGGTGCATGGGGGCGGTTCGTTCGTGGCCACCCCTTCGGGGATCACGGCGTCAGGCAATAGATAGATAGATAGATGTTCCTCGTTCTTACTCTATCTATCTATATAATGCTATCTGTAACTAGCTATCTTCGTTGTTAGTTAGCAGATATACTGTAGTTGTTGTTTGGTGTTAATATATTCTGTGACTCATTTCTGATGGGATGGACCTAAAAGAATAATTACTCCATCAACTCATAATTAGCAAAAATGGTACTAAGGTTGATTTAAACATGTTAAAGAAAATCCCCTATCTACATAGTGTCTTTTGGCCGTCGTTCTTCATCATTCCGCCGCCGTCGTCCATCACCGTGGGTACATTGTCCCAAGCTGTGCCCCGTCGTGCCTCGCCATTGTACACGCCATGGGTTCGCCCTAGGTCCGTCATTGATCATCCTGTTACCGTGGTTACTCCATCTTCCTATGGTCGTCCCACACTAAAATCTTGCCATTTCCCCCTGGTTTACACCGATTCAGAGTCGTGGCCGTCATGACCAAGACCGTTTTTGTGTGAAAGCTCCTTATGTCTGTCAAATCTATAAGGGGGTGATTTAAGTTCGCTCCATAGACCTTTATCGAGCTCAACAATAACCCACAAGACACCTTTCGAGAAAAATGTGCACATATTTTGATAGACTGACTTTTCCTAAATGAAAAGCTCGCTATCGCTCGACAGGAAATAATCGACACCTACTGTATATGGCAAAACATTTCCTAATATTGGCAACTAATATGTGCAACTCTCCAACCCAAGAATGAAACGTTACTCTCAAACTTTCTTCTACTCAACAGCTGAGCTCTGGAACTCTCTCCCAGAATCAGTCTTTCCCTCTTCCTATGACTTAAATTGCTTCAAACTCCGTGTGTCCAGGCATTTTGGCTCGAACGTCCCTTGATTTTGGCTCTGTCACTCTTTCAACTATGGCGGAGGCACTCGCTATAGGCAGTAATGCCTTTTGCCTCCCTCAATCACATAGAAAAAAAAAAAAAAAAAAAAAAGGAAATGGGGCGAAAGATCTTAAAATCACCAAACTGAGATGGCAATTTTGGAGGAAGTGGCTTTCGGCTGGGACATTTTTCTATCCAAACATGGACAAATTTACAGTACCTTCGAATAGAAATCTTGGGTGTAATTTTTAAAGCTTGCTGGAGGTCTAGGAAGAAAAATAAATAAGCAAAATAAATGAATATATTAATAAATTAATTAAGAAATATAGAAAAACCTCTCCCTAAGCTTCAACTGCTCCTTTGAGATATATGCAAACATTCACAAACCTTAGTTACTGTCTTAATGTTTATACTGAAATTTATTTATAGCTTGTTCTCCATTTGAATAATCTAAATTTAAAATATAGATCGGTAATATTAGGACAATAAAGTGATAGCCATAAGAACACCAAATTGATTATCATTTAGTACTCACTGGGATTTCTCATTATTTGTCTGATAATTGTCTTTATGCAGTGCATTATTAATTACATATAATTTATGTTCATATAATACATGTATTCGTACATAGTGTATGTTTAGGAGAGAGAGGGCACTCGTTACAGGAAGCTTTACATTTTGCCTTCTCATATATGTACAGGTATATATATATATATACAGTATATAACTATATATATACAGTATATATATGTGTGTGTGTGTATGTTTGCCAAATGATCAGTTGCATACCTATCATCTCTCTGGCTATAACATACCTATCATCTCTCTGGCTATAACATACCTATCATCTCTCTGGCTATAACATACCTATCATCTCTCTGGCTATAACATACCTATCATCTCTCTGGCTATAACATACCTATCATCTCTCTGGCTATAACATACCTATCATCTCTCTGGCTATAACATACCTATCATCTCTCTGGCTATAACATACCTATCATCTCTCTGGCTATAACATACCTATCATCTCTCTGGCTATAACATACCTATCATCTCTCTGGCTATAACATACCTATCATCTCTCTGGCTATAACATACCTATCATCTCTCTGGCTATAACATACCTATCATCTCTCTGGCTATAACATACCTATCATCTCTCTGGCTATAACATACCTATCATCTCTCTGGCTATAACATACCTATCATCTCTCTGGCTATAACATACCTATCATCTCTCTGGCTATAACATACCTATCATCTCTCTGGCTATAACATACCTATCATCTCTCTGGCTATAACATACCTATCATCTCTCTGGCTATAACATACCTATCATCTCTCTGGCTATAACATACCTATCATCTCTCTGGCTATAACATACCTATCATCTCTCTGGCTATAACATACCTATCATCTCTCTGGCTATAACATACCTATCATCTCTCTGGCTATAACATACCTATCATCTCTCTGGCTATAACATACCTATCATCTCTCTGGCTATAACATACCTATCATCTCTCTGGCTATAACATACCTATCATCTCTCTGGCTATAACATACCTATCATCTCTCTGGCTATAACATACCTATCATCTCTCTGGCTATAACATACCTATCATCTCTCTGGCTATAACATACCTATCATCTCTCTGGCTATAACATACCTATCATCTCTCTGGCTATAACATACCTATCATCTCTCTGGCTATAACATACCTATCATCTCTCTGGCTATAACATACCTATCATCTCTCTGGCTATAACATACCTATCATCTCTCTGGCTATAACATACCTATCATCTCTCTGGCTATAACATACCTATCATCTCTCTGGCTATAACATACCTATCATCTCTCTGGCTATAACATACCTATCATCTCTCTGGCTATAACATACCTATCATCTCTCTGGCTATAACATACCTATCATCTCTCTGGCTATAACATACCTATCATCTCTCTGGCTATAACATACCTATCATCTCTCTGGCTATAACATACCTATCATCTCTCTGGCTATAACATACCTATCATTTCTCTGGCTATAACATACGCTATCATCTCTCTGGCTATAACATACCTATCATCTCTCTGGCTATAACATACCTATCATCTCTCTGGCTATAACATACCTATCATCTCTCTGGCTATAACATACCTATCATCTCTCTGGCTATAACATACCTATCATCTCTCTGGCTAATAACAATCACTTATTTGAAAGGCCGAACAAAAACAATAGTTAGGAAAAAGAAAGCTTCACATTTTATAAAGATTGTATTTTCATAAATAAACCTATATAATGATATATAAATAATTTATGTATGGAAGTAATGAATTGCAAGAAGAGGCGGGGTGTCGTTGTGATGAGATGAATCAAATTGATCCACATAATTTGATTCATTGTACTCTTAGTCGTAGCGGCGCTGGGGAGGGCGGTAGCTCTCGAAGGATCTAGAGTCAGATCCAGACTCGTAGGATCCGGACTCGAAGGAAGCTGAACCCTCGTACTTGACATCAGCAATGTAACCATCGTCACCGTCGACGTAGTAGGAGACCTTCTGTACGCGACCGTCGGGAAGCTGCACGTAGTACGACCCCTGGGGTGTTGTCGCCGTCGCGGGCCTCCTGTTGGCCGTAGTGGTTCTCGGAGGAGTCGTCATTCACGGCCCAGTTGAAGTCATACTTGGCCTCGCTGGATTCGTAGGACTCGAAAGACTGTCATTAAAAATGGAATATATTATTTCTCTAAAGATAGTTGCGTTTTCTTATCATTCTATTTAGCATTGTTGTGTTACAAAAATAAGTGGTGTCACCATTGCATGATCAGTGACGCTTACTACTATTATGGAATTGACTGTTAACAGGCATTCCTGAATGATATTCTGCTTCGGTGACATACAATTTAGAAAATATATAAAATCCACCTAAAAAATGCTCACATTTGAGTCTGACCCGTAGCCACCGTCGGCAGCGACGAGGGCAGTCAGGCCCAGCAGGATGACGATCTGAAAATTCGAAATTAAATCGTTGTTAAGATGTGCGAAAATGTTGGGGTTTTACTTATAACAATCTTAGTTTTATAAGTAATTGTGGTTACTGTTAATATTCTATTACAGATACGGTGAAGACAATGATTTTGAGGTGTAATAAGTAAAGATGACTGATGACATGTTGCCTGATTCGACAGATGCATTTCTTTTGGTGACGTGTCCCTCTCTTCAATTTTTAGTTTCTTTTACTTTCAGATTATTTGTTTGCACTATGTCGGGAATAGCTACTGCATGGATGGCCTATTATATTCCATAATTCAGAACAAATAATGGTTAAATATTTGCTTTTATTCACTTGACATATTATTCTTGGCAGATTTATTGTCACGTAAATTTTACCCCTTCTTAGTCAATAATATTGTTTAGGAAAAATATTGTTTGTTGTTACCACGTAACAACCGTAATGAGTCCCCTCATTGAGACTAACACAGGAAAGGGAAGAGTGAGCCCCCTTCACAATGATCAAGGCTGTGGTTCTTAGTTACCAAGATAACCGTTTCCAATATACCTTGGCGTTCATTGTGGAGTGTAGCTAGGTTGGAACTTAACTTAACTTCAGGTTGAGGCTGAATATATACCCCGAGTTGCCCCTCGATTGACTACCATGCTCCCTCCCCTCCCCAACTCCTCCCTCTCTACATCCCAACTTGTCTCCCGTCTCCCTCTCTTGCATCACCCTCACTATCTCCCACAATACACCTCACTTCCTCTCTTCCTGTTACCTCATACCTCCTTAACTGTTCCTGCTCCCTGAAAGATTGCACACCAATAATTATATGTAATGATTCCCTGTATCACTAATATCGTGATGACAGACAGTATACGACACCCGCCAAAGGCTTCCGCTGGTAGTATCATCAGTTCTTGCGTGGATTTTTTTTTTTGCGTCAATTTAGAGCAGAATATGATTATCAAGTTTCTTTAACTCCTTCATTTTCATTCTAATTTGCTTAATCATAGATGATTGTTTTCAATATTGGAAATCAAAGGGTCAAAAATATTTTAATTTACCCTCTGAATCCTATAGCTGAAAACAAAGTTGTCTACAAAACAGTAGAAAACGAAGTATAGCGTTATTGTATACTGTAAGGGTTAATCATATTGTAAGTAGAGGTGGTACAAATATAAGTCTGAAATGTTGACCTTTATTAGCAAAAATGGTGGAGTCGTGCTGGGGAACATGATACGTGTGTTTGTGTGAGTGAGTATGTGTGTGTGTGGCAAGTTTGTGATTTGATGTCTGAAGTGAAGCTACAAATAAACTATTTTTCCATTGACAAAGCTTGCAACGTAGATAATTGGTTTATGCAAGCTTTTGGAAGGGTTATTGTTTTTTGTCCACTCTTCCTCTAGAAAAGCGGGCCACTTAAAACACACACACGCACACAAACGGACACACGCGCATGCTCACAAATATACTAGGCACCTCACACAATTTTAAAAGCGGTAATATTTACTGGATGCTTAAAATTGGTAAGGGTAGTGAAGAGTTTTATAGTATGTTAGAGCAGCATGTTTTTGGGAATGCGTCATTGATAGTATGGAAAGGTTAGCGAATTGGAGTACATGAAGGTTTAATGTTATTTAAGCTATGCACATCTGCAAGCTAGGTCTTCATCCCAAGTGTGATTGTGAAGGAAAGAGTTGTGAAACAGTTTATAAATTGTAAGGTGTGCCAGGACTTTTGGGGGTCAATGAATGAGTGGTGGCCAAATTACTCATTGTTTTTGGAGAACAAAATTGTTGAGCATGTTCAAAACTTTGGAATTTTGTTGTGGCACATTAAAGTGCTATGTGCCGCCGTGGTAGAGTCACGGCACCGTTGTGGCATTTTCGTTACCGGAGTGGCACCAATGTTACAGTTGAGGCAACATTGTGGCAACATTTTTGGCCAACGGCATACATTCGGGGTACATATTGCAGCATAACAGTACAGTAGAATAATGTTTATCCATTGTTCAGATAACTGGAAATCATGATAAATGTCAAAACTGTTTTATTGACTATCTTTTAATACTGTACTGTAAAAGCAATGTGACAAATCCTCCTATTAATGTCATCCCTTTATGTGGCATCTTTGCTCCTCGTTTTTACTCTATCTAACTATCGTTGTTAGTCAGCAGATATACTGTAGTTGTTGTTTGGTGTTAATTTAATCTGAGACTCATTTTTGATGGGATGGACTTAAAAGAATAATTACTCCACCAACTCATAATAGCAAAAATTACACAAAGGCTGATTAAAACGTGTTCAATAAAATCCCCTATCTACATAGTGTCTTTCGGCTATCATGCTTCATCGTGCCGCCATCGTCGTCCATCGCCGTGGGTACATCGTCCAAAGCTGTGCCCCGTCGTGACCCGCCATTGTACATCATGACGTCGCCATGGGTTCGCCCTAGGTCTGTCGTTGATCATCCTGTTACCGTGGTTACTCAGTCTTCCTACGGTTGTCCCACGCTAAAATCTTGCCCATTTCCTCCTAATTCATGCCGATTCAGAGTCGTGGCCGTCATGACCGAAATCGTTTTTGTGTGAAAGCCCCTTATGTCTGTCAGATCATTAAGGGGGTAATCTAAATTCGCTCCCTAGACCTTTATCGAGCTTAACAATCACCCCCAAAACCACCTTTTGAGATAAATGTGCACATATTTTGATAGCAAATGTCCCGGCCGAAGACTGGTTCTTCCTAAATTACAAGCTCGCTATCGCTCACCAGGAAATAATCGACACCTATATGGCACAAAAGGTCTTAATATTGGCAAGGAAATGCGGCAAAAGATCTTAAAAACACCAAACTGAGATGGCAATTTTGGAGAAAGTGGCTTTCGGCTGGGATATTTTTCTATCCAAAAATGCACAAATGTACAGTACCTCGAATAGAGGTCTTGGGTGTAAATTTTAAAGCTTGCTGGAGGTCTAGGAAGAAAAATAAATAAGCAAAATAAATGAATATATAAATAAATTAATTAAGGAATATAGAAAAACCTCTCCATAAGCTTTAAATACTCCTTTGAGATACATACAATCATTCACAAACCTTAGTTACTGTCTCAATTTTTATTCTGAAATTTATTTATAGGTTGATCCCCATTTGAATAATCCAAATTGAAAATATTGATACGTAATCTTCGGACAATAGAGTGATAGCCATAAGAACACTAAATTGATTATCATTTAGTACTCACTAGGATTTCTCACTATTTGTCTGATAATTGTCTTTATGCAGTGCATTATTAATTACATATAATTTATGCTCATATAATACATGTATTCGTACATATTGTATGTTTAGGAGAGAGGGGGCACTCGTTACAGGAAGCTTTACCTTTTGTCTTCTTATATATATACAGGTATATATATATATATATATATATATATATATATATATATATATATATATATATATATTGTATGGGTGTGTGTGTTTGCCAAATGATCAGTTGCATACCTATCATCTCTCTGGCTATAACATACCTATCATCTCTCTGGCTATAACATACCTATCATCTCTCTGGCTATAACATACCTATCATCTCTCTGGCTATAACATACCTATCATCTCTCTGGCTATAACATACCTATCATCTCTCTGGCTATAACATACCTATCATCTCTCTGGCTATAACATACCTATCATCTCTCTGGCTATAACATACCTATCATCTCTCTGGCTATAACATACCTATCATCTCTCTGGCTATAACATACCTATCATCTCTCTGGCTATAACATACCTATCATCTCTCTGGCTATAACATACCTATCATCTCTCTGGCTATAACATACCTATCATCTCTCTGGCTATAACATACCTATCATCTCTCTGGCTATAACATACCTATCATCTCTCTGGCTATAACATACCTATCATCTCTCTGGCTATAACATACCTATCATCTCTCTGGCTATAACATACCTATCATCTCTCTGGCTATAACATACCTATCATCTCTCTGGCTATAACATACCTATCATCTCTCTGGCTATAACATACCTATCATCTCTCTGGCTATAACATACCTATCATCTCTCTGGCTATAACATACCTATCATCTCTCTGGCTATAACATACCTATCATCTCTCTGGCTATAACATACCTATCATCTCTCTGGCTATAACATACCTATCATCTCTCTGGCTATAACATACCTATCATCTCTCTGGCTATAACATACCTATCATCTCTCTGGCTATAACATACCTATCATCTCTCTGGCTATAACATACCTATCAT
Organism: Lithodes maja; assembly: GCA_037953745.1. Taxonomy (NCBI): domain Eukaryota; kingdom Metazoa; phylum Arthropoda; class Malacostraca; order Decapoda; family Lithodidae; genus Lithodes; species Lithodes maja. The sequence goes on along the minus strand of JBAKBP010011141.1, from coordinate 40,450 downwards.
CTCTCTGGCTATAACATACCTATCATCTCTCTGGCTATAACATACCTATCATCTCTCTGGCTATAACATACCTATCATCTCTCTGGCTATAACATACCTATCATCTCTCTGGCTATAACATACCTATCATCTCTCTGGCTATAACATACCTATCATCTCTCTGGCTATAACATACCTATCATCTCTCTGGCTATAACATACCTATCATCTCTCTGGCTATAACATACCTATCATCTCTCTGGCTATAACATACCTATCATCTCTCTGGCTATAACATACCTATCATCTCTCTGGCTATAACATACCTATCATCTCTCTGGCTATAACATACCTATCATCTCTCTGGCTATAACATACCTATCATCTCTCTGGCTATAACATACCTATCATCTCTCTGGCTATAACATACCTATCATCTCTCTGGCTATAACATACCTATCATCTCTCTGGCTATAACATACCTATCATCTCTCTGGCTATAACATACCTATCATCTCTCTGGCTATAACATACCTATCATCTCTCTGGCTATAACATACCTATCATCTCTCTGGCTATAACATACCTATCATCTCTCTGGCTATAACATACCTATCATCTCTCTGGCTATAACATACCTATCATCTCTCTGGCTATAACATACCTATCATCTCTCTGGCTATAACATACCTATCATCTCTCTGGCTATAACATACCTATCATCTCTCTGGCTATAACATACCTATCATCTCTCTGGCTATAACATACCTATCATCTCTCTGGCTATAACATACCTATCATCTCTCTGGCTATAACATACCTATCATCTCTCTGGCTATAACATACCTATCATCTCTCTGGCTATAACATACCTATCATCTCTCTGGCTATAACATACCTATCATCTCTCTGGCTATAACATACCTATCATCTCTCTGGCTATAACATACCTATCATCTCTCTGGCTATAACATACCTATCATCTCTCTGGCTATAACATACCTATCATCTCTCTGGCTATAACATACCTATCATCTCTCTGGCTATAACATACCTATCATCTCTCTGGCTATAACATACCTATCATCTCTCTGGCTATAACATACCTATCATCTCTCTGGCTATAACATACCTATCATCTCTCTGGCTATAACATACCTATCATCTCTCTGGCTATAACATACCTATCATCTCTCTGGCTATAACATACCTATCATCTCTCTGGCTATAACATACCTATCATCTCTCTGGCTATAACATACCTATCATCTCTCTGGCTATAACATACCTATCATCTCTCTGGCTATAACATACCTATCATCTCTCTGGCTATAACATACCTATCATCTCTCTGGCTATAACATACCTATCATCTCTCTGGCTATAACATACCTATCATCTCTCTGGCTATAACATACCTATCATCTCTCTGGCTATAACATACCTATCATCTCTCTGGCTATAACATACCTATCATCTCTCTGGCTATAACATACCTATCATCTCTCTGGCTATAACATACCTATCATCTCTCTGGCTATAACATACCTATCATCTCTCTGGCTATAACATACCTATCATCTCTCTGGCTATAACATACCTATCATCTCTCTGGCTATAACATACCTATCATCTCTCTGGCTATAACATACCTATCATCTCTCTGGCTATAACATACCTATCATCTCTCTGGCTATAACATACCTATCATCTCTCTGGCTATAACATACCTATCATCTCTCTGGCTATAACATACCTATCATCTCTCTGGCTATAACATACCTATCATCTCTCTGGCTATAACATACCTATCATCTCTCTGGCTATAACATACCTATCATCTCTCTGGCTATAACAATCACTTATTTGAAAGGCCGAACAAAAACATTAGTTAGGAAAAAGAAAGTTTCACATTTTATAAAGATTTTATTTTCATAAATACACCTATATAATGATATATAAATAATTTATGTATGAAAGTAATGGATTGCAAGAAGAGGCGGTGTGTCGTTGTGATGAGATGAATCAAATTGATCCACATAATTCGATTCATTGTACTCTTATGCCCCCTTCACACATACAGGACTCGGGCGCCGAATGCAGCCGAGTAGCTACTCTGCTGCATGCGGCACCCAGTCGGCACCTAGTCCTAACCATGCGTCTGTAGTCGTCTGTAGTCTGGTGAAGTCCTGGCAATGCGTGTCAAGTCGCGGCCCGCGAAGAAAATGTTTGTCAGTTTTGAAATTTGGTCCAGACTTGAAATTTGTCTGGTGGATGCGGGGAGTAGTCTGCGCTAGTCGGCGCTAGTCGTAACAAGTCTTCTGTATGCGGCTGTAGTCCTTGAGTATAGCGTATCGAATTGTGTTTCATGTGTAGCATAAAGACTACTGCCGCATACACCAGAGTACAGCCGCCAGACACGAGTACAGCCGCATAAGTCTGCTGAAGTCGTGTGCATAAATTTCCATATATTTGCATAAAATTATTAAAAAAATATGCAAAAATATGAGTCATACGAGTACAACAGACAATAGCGGATTTCAGCCGCAAGCAGCCGCATGCAGCAGACTCCAACCACATTGACAGGAGTGCAGACGTATGACAACACCCGGAACCCAATATGGCAGAAGAGTCGAGCCAACTTGACCAGACAAGTAACCGACAACAGAAAACTCCAACCGACAACACAAAAGTCGAACCGAAAACAGCCGCATCAAGCCAACAAGAAATACTAGAAATTTTTCCCAACAGAACGGCAACACGGCCCCTATATATAGGCCCCAGGCAGCGCACTCCCCAACAGTCTTCGATGAGACCCCCCACGACGCACACCTACCACCCTCTCCCTCGCCTCGCCTCTACCCTGACCTCTACGCTCACCTATACCGCCTGTACACCATGCCTGGACCCAGTAGAACACCAAAGGCCAGGAAGTCGCACAGTCCACAGAAGATCGAGAGGCAAGAAGACGACAACCGATTGGAAGACTTCTTTGGAGACGAGACCCAGATGAGTGAAGAAGAGAGCATGGATGTAATACAAGACAGCCAGCCTCCACGCCAAGCCCCCCCCGCTGCCAAGCGGCAACCACCGCCACCAGCCCCTGCCAAAACCAGCATGCTACCGCCAGGGAGCAGCCAGGACACCCAGGACACCCAGGACAACCAGGACACCCAGGACACCCAGGACACCCAGGACATCCAGGAGATCGAGATCGAGACGGGTGACGAGGCCTCCCCTGATGCTATCATCTACGGCGTAAAGTCGAAACGGACAATAACAAGGGTAGTGTTGCGCCCCGAGGACGAGGTCGCCGTGATGGAGTGGCTGCGGGTACATACATTCATGTACGACAAGCAGGCCCGAGAATTCAAGGACTCTGACCGGAAGTGGCGCCTGTTTGAGAAGAAGGCCAAGACTCTGACCCCTCCAATTAAAGGTTAGTTTCCCCATATTGATACGTGAAATGTTATATTATGAATATTGACGTTGTTTATCTGTGTTACTACAAAGTGTTCTGTGTTGTGATGGATAGTGACACTGTTTACCTGGGTAAATACCTGTAATATGGGGTGATATATAGACATTGTTGTGTGATATATACGTTTCTATTATATGTGATTTTGTCTTGCAAACAGGTGCTCAGCTGAGGAGCTGGTGCGACAACATCCGCTCCAGGTTTGGGAAACTAACTGCAAGGAAGAGTGGTGCTGGGGCAGAAATGCGGCACAGCGACCGTGATCAGTGGATCCTGGAACAGGGCAGATTTTTCAGGGGTCACATTGTGCGGAACAAGCCTCGTAGCACCGGTGACGTGAGTGTTTATTATATATGTTCTTCAAATTCAGCAATACTAATTTAATCATTTCCAATTATTCCCTTAAGGCAGTTTTTATGTTAGATTTTGCTGTCATGTTATGCATGTTTTGTGGTTTCAATGAAACTATCTCCATAGATTTTTTATTTTAATTAATAATTATTTATTAACCTCATTACAACACCAAACTCCTACCCCCAAATGCCATTCATTACAGTATAACACATCCCGACTCACCACATTACAGTATAAATTATATATCTGCTTTCCTCCGATAACACAGTTCATATACCAGGCCGCATCACAACATACCATTATAAAATAATCTTCTTGCTTTCACCCCAACCAACAGTTCCCACAGCATGCCACATCCGACGCCACCGATGATGCGCCTGACCTGGACGACCCTGTACTCGCGGCCAGGACAGAGGACGAGGACCCTGCGTCTGGGGCCTCCCGGCACAGCACAACAACAGGCACCAAGCGGCAGAAGACTTCAACCAACTCCGCTGAAATAGAAGAGGTGAGAAAGATTATAGAAATGTGCATATGCAAAAAAATGAATGTAAGCTGTGGAAAGGTAAGACAAGTTATATAGTCCATGAGCCAGGCCAGATATCGGTACCACCTGGGGTGACTAAACACGAATGGTACTAAAATGTTTATAGAGTGACTGTAAGTACATTAAGATATGATAGCCTTCTCGCACTGGTAGCTTAGTCTAATTTTGTTGATGGAATAGGGGCGCTACCCAAAAATAAAGATTTTTAGCGTGACGCTCGGCGTTTTCCTCATTTTCTTTAAAATCCATCACACAATCATCGCGAAACTTTGAACACCTATGTAGAATTATATTCTCTACCAGAGTTGTTCCTAGGTATTTTTCAAATTTCCTCATATTTCGGAATATACTCTATATTTTGGGTATTTTCCTCTAAATCTAGAATAAATCCTTAAATATGGGGAACATTGAAAAATATATTCTAACAGCTCTTGTAGCTTATTTGATTCTCTACAAGAATTATTCCGATGTGTATTTCAAGTTTCTCCATATTTAGGGGTTTATTTCATATTTGGGGATTTTTGGTTATATTTTGGGGATAATTTATTATTGGAAGGAGCAAACATATGTAGAGTGGTTTCCATGTAATGTGTTTGTTTGTTCATGGTTTAATGGTGATATTTTTTGCAGGTGTGTGTCGACTGTTTGACGGCAGGATGGAACCATCTGCGAGGAAGAGAGCACGGATCGACTGTATCATCCACTGCTCTGATGATGACAGCGATGCTCTGGTGTCACCACAGGATTTGGACTCCTGGAACACATTGCTCAGGGCTGCAGAAATCAGGCAGCATGATCCAGTCCTGGAAGCAGCCAAGGGCCTTGAAGAAGGAGGAATACCACACATACATTATCACCGTAAATGTCGTAGTCTCTTTACAATGAAGAAGTCACTGGATTCTATCCTTGCCAAGGGTGTCAAGATAGAATCAGCAAGCGTCGACCCCAGGAGGAGGGCATCAAGGGATGCCCCTAGTACTAGCAGGGTGTATGCCAAAGGATGTATCTTCTGCGAGAAGTCAAGCAAGTACATAAAAACAACAAAGACAAGGGAGCCACTCATACAGTGTGTTGAGCTACGAGCAGATGAGAAGATTCGCAGAGCAGCAATAAGGAAACTCAACCAGAGAATCCTTGGTTTAGTTAGCAGAGACCTTGTTGCTGCAGAGGGTCACTACCACAAGTCGTGCTACAAACTCTTCACAAAAGATGATTTCCCAGCGGCCGCCAGGTCGGGTGCAGGTGAAAATCAGGAAGAAAGCGAGGAAGCACGCTACGAAGAGGTTGAGACAGAAGCCCTCGAGGAACTCTGCTTGTATATAAGGACCAAATTATTCCCCAACCCAGAGGTACTGCCTATGACAAACCTCACATCTAGGCTTGAGAGATCCATGATGTCCCGTGGTATTATCCAACTGAAACCAGCGACAAAGAAACATGTTCGCCGAAAGATTGAAACCGAGTTTGGAGAATCACTACGCTTTGTCCCAGATGAGAAAGGAAAGCTTCTAATCTATCCACGCAGCCTCTCAATGGACGACCTTGCCCGGCAAGCACACAAAATGGCAAAAGACCTGCAAGAAGCAAGAGCAGCTAACTCTGACGATGTCTTAACCAAAGCAGGAATGCAGCTGAGGAATGAGATCAATAAACAAGATGTGAGTCAGCCATGGCCTCCCGATACAGATCAGAATGTCATTCCTGCAGCAGTCACTCAATTCCTGCACACCCTGCTGACAGGAGAGTGTGAGTGTGAAACTCCCTCTGAAAGAGCTCAACGTCTTGCCACTTCCTTTGGCAGTGACTTGGTCTTTGCTGTTACCAGTGGCAAGACAAAACCACCCAAGCACGTACTGCTGACCAATGCTGTAAAGTCTTTGACAGGAAACACAGAACTGATCCGAACTCTGAATCGTCTTGGTCACTGTGTGTCTTACTCAATGTTTGAGGAGATCGATACAGCCCTTTGTATCCAGAAGCTGGAATGCTCAAAGGATGACATTCCACTGCCAGCAAACATCTACCCTGGTGTGTTCACAACCCTGGCCTGGGATAACATTGACCGACTTGAAGAGACCCTAAGTGGAGCAGGTACTTCTCATAGAGTCAATGGCATTGCTGTCCAGTCCAAGGTTGCAGGCTCTGTGCCAGAGAAAGTCCTGCCAGAGATTACCAAGTCCAAGATAAGAAGCATCACTCAGACATCATCAATGCTGCCAATATACAATGTTGGGCGGCGGGCAGGGCCACCTAGGATTGAGACTGCGTATGTCGACACTACCAAGGAAGTCCAGGATTCAAAGACAAAGAACCATATCTGGCTTCTTACTCGAATGTCAGACCATGAGGACCAGTCCATCAGCAGTTGGACTGGGTTCAACATCAAAATGCGCAGAGACATTGCAGTGGTTCAGGACACTGTAAGCTACCTGCCCACTATCAATGCTCCCGCAACAGAAATGTCCACCGTTAATGAAATCTTGGAACAAACGCATGCTATCATGCAGTCCTTACAGCTTAACAAGATTGTGTGCGTGTTTGATCAAGCACTCTATGCCAAAGCTGCCGAAGTTATCTGGAAACAAGAGAAGTTCAAGAACATTATCATCAGGATGGGTGTCTTCCACACAATCTGTAATCTCATCTCCACCATAGGAAAGAGGTTTCAAGATGCAGGTCTTAGAGATCTGTGTGTGGAATCAGGTATCATCGCAGAAGGATCAGTGTCAGGAGTGATGAACGGCAAGAGGTACAACAGAGCAGTGAGACTACACAAGCTCGTGTATGAAGCACTGATAAGGCTTGCATGGAAAGGCTTCCTTTCATGGCTAGAAGAAAACCATTCAAGGGACATACACCATCTAGATGAAACACTGAAGGACATCAACAGCTTTCACAGCAATGTGTCTCAGGGACTCTTTCAAGAGCTGATGGAGAGTGAATCATGCACACATATCATGAAGCTTTTCCAAGTTTATCTTGAGACCCTCAGAGATGAACACAACCTCTCAGCATTCTGGATGTCATACCTGGACATGGTTGAGATCATGCTGGACTTAATTCGAGCCTCCAGAGAAGGCAACTGGATGCTCCACCTAGGAGCAATCCGACAGATGATACCGTGGTGTTTTGCCTATGACAAAGTGAACTATGCCCGGTTCCTAACCTACTACTATGCCTTAATGTCTCGACTGCCCATTGAACACCCAGAGGTCCATGAACACTTCATGCAAGGTGGCTTTTCGGTCCAGATCGGTAGCAAGAATCCCTTTGGACGGATCCCTGTGGACCAGACAATCGAAGAGACGATCAACAAAGACACCCAGACACCAGGGGGCACAAAAGGCTTCAGCCTGAAAGGCGGAGCTGTCGCCAGGTACTACCTGACATCGGAGTATTGCAGCAGGTACTTAAGGCAGCTCAGGACTATGGTAGTAGGCCAAAAGTATACTGACTTCAGCCACCCAGACCTACAGATGGCCAGGATTAGAAGAGATGAGGCCGATGTCCAATCTTTAGTTCAACTGATGGAGACCAGCTGGTTGAACCCCTTCAATGCAGAGCAAGAAGATCTTGTCAGTTTGTCAACTGCGACTATGGCACCACCAGAAGTTGTCAAAGACCTTCTAGGGGCCTACAGAATAGGAGAGGATGCATATCAAGCCTTCAAGGAAGAGCGCCTGGAGATCGATACGCCAACTATACAGTTTCATGACACGATGACGAAGACGAAACTGAGAACGTTCACTAACATCAGAATGAAGCCACGCTCACAAGACCATGCCAAGGAGGCTATCTTAAAGGCTGACAGGAACCTATTTGGCCAGATGATCCTTGTTGCCGAGAACAGAAAGCTCAAAATGAGTGATGTCTTGGCTCATCCCCTTGGGCCTTTGCCTTGGGCACTTGCCAGCGGTGATGGGTCTCTCCGCAAGACCAACAAGGCTGCCCTAGCAAAGGAGTTAGAGAGGAATGTTTCTCCTGCAGAAGTGATACCCGAGCCCTCTGCTACCATAATTGATGGGATGAGCCTGGTCCACAAACTGAAGGGAAACGACAAAACTTTTTCACAGCTTGCAGGTACAGCACTGAGTCACGCTGTTCATGAAGGTGCTAAGAGCAGGTGCATTGATGTTGTGTTTGATATCTACAAGGAGACATCCATCAAGGATGCAGAACGAGCCAAAAGAAGTGCAGGCACAGGAATTCATTTCAAGAACATTCAACCTGGGCACAACATCCAGCAGTGGAGAAAGTTACTCGGTAGTTCCTCCAACAAGGCAAGTCTTATCAAGTTCTTGGTAGAAGAATGGAAGGCACCACAGCACAGGGAGAAGCTCAAGGACAAGGAGCTGTATGTCACATGTGAGCAGCGCTGCTTCAAGATCACCAAAGAGCAGTGGGAAGAGGCTCCTGAGCTTAAGTCAACTCAAGAAGAAGCAGACACACGCCTTCTTCTCCATGCACTTCATGCAGCAGAATCTGGGAACAAGTCTGTCATCATCACTGCAGAAGATACAGACGTCATGGTGTTGTGTCTTGGCATGTGCCACAAGATCCCATCCCATCTGTTCCAGAAGTGCGGGACGAAGAACCGGACAAGATTCCTGGATATCACCACACTGAGCCGCACACTGGGAGGCAGCGTGTGTGATTCATTGATTGGTATGCATGCCTTTACAGGCTGTGATACCGTCAGTGCATTCGCTGGCCGAGGGAAGATGACGACACTCAAGCAGGTGAAGATGGACAAGACATACCAGGATGCTTTTCACGAACTTGGACGCTCATGGGAAGTGTCTCCTGAACTCTTTGAGAAGCTACAGGAAATCACCTGCCACATGTACCTACCATCTACCCACACAACTAAGGTAAACAAGCTTCGGTATGAGCTGTTCTGTGCAAGACATGGAGAGGTAGAGTCAAGTCAACTCCCTCCTTGTGAGGACTGCCTCTTCATGCATGCACTGCGTGCAAACTACCAGGCTGCGATCTGGAGGAGAAGTCTTCAGAGCCAGCCATTTGTTGCGAACCCAACAGACTGCGGTTGGATGACAGATGAGGACGGTAAGCTTGCCGTCAACTGGATGCGAGGCTCACCAGCACCAGATGCTGTTATGCAGCTACTGTCTTGCAAGTGTGTGCGGTCATGCGAACTCCCTAAGTGTACTTGCCTCAGCAATGGTCTAAAATGCACGGACATGTGCAGGTTACAGACATGTCAGAACAAGGCTATTGAAGAAGAACACAACAGTCAGATTCCGAGTCTGATGTAGATGATATTTAGGAGTAGTAATTTGCCATAATAGTATGTACAAGCCCATGGCATGCTTAGTGTGTATTTACAGGACTTGTATTAAATGTGACAATTACTATATGCATTTTGTTGACATTTAGGCATTCCTGTCCCCAAATTTGACATTTTAAAAAAAATCGGAATTTTCGGTAGGGTATGTCTATTCAAGAAGTGATAACGACCATTAAGCTACCAATGTGCAAGGGCTATCATATCAAAACATAAACTAGAGACATGTAGCAAGCTAAAAACACCTAAGAGAATTAGTCACCCCGGGTGGTACCATATCCCAAAATTCGGGTCTTGGCTCATGGACTAATATAATGTTAAGAGGTTCTCTGGACTGCGAACGCGCCACTCCTACTGACACGGTAAGGCAAATATTGACATGCGATACTAACTTCATTAATGATGTAAACTAAACATATTGTATTTACATGTACCTATTATGTAATATTTTTTAATACATATCTTACAGAAATCTGGAATGCAGATGGAGATTTATGTTATTTATGAGTGTGCATTGCATAATTATCCTGACACTGTCTGATAATAATCAACTTTTTGGACATCTCTCTTTATAGATACAGCAGACGGTGACCGCCTTCCGCAAGGACGTCACTGAACTCCGGGAATGCGTGAAGACAGGAGGTGGCCGCCTCAAGCCTAATGTTTCCGCGTTCGTTGCGTACATTGCGGAAGTAATGAATGAGTGGTCTGCCGAAGACTGCAACACGGCTCAGCAGGAGATCACAACCTACGTGCTGCAGGTGGACCAGATGGCGCGGCAACGGGCTTCGGGGGCAACTGCAACCCCAGCGACTGCGGCACCACCCCCCGTCCAACCTCCACAACCCTCCGTCAGCCTGCAACTTGCGCCACAGGTGTACCAACAACGTGTGCCACAGCTGACTCCACACCTGGGCCAACCTCTTGGACCGGCCCCACAGTTTACGCCCACCTTGTGGGGCAGCTCCACCCCCACATATGGGACACACCTCGCGGTGCCCGCCACACCAGGGAGAAGTTTGCAGAGGCAACTCTTTGATGTGAGTCTCAACCTGGACTCCCCAAACCCAACACTACACACACCGCAGCACGAGGGGCAGTAGACAATGTCAGTACCATGTAAACATTAAAATAAAATTATGTTGTGAATATTGTGTTTAGAATTCCAATCCCATATGACAGTAATATGTTATGAAACAATAAATAATACTTATCTTTGCTGAAAATAGTCTCCAGTAATAATACAAAAAAAATATGTCCTTAAATAACATGGCAGGAAAATATTTACGACTTGACATTCATTCACAGAAGTTAGTACTAAATAAAATATAGATGAATATAATAGATGTTTAAAATATAGATGAATATAATATAGGTTTTCTAAAAGTAATATACACTCATCATATTCAAATGGCAGCGACGGCAATAACAAGGCAAGAAAGTAATGGCCTGATATGTATAAATATGAATATATAATAATAAAATGTAAATGATGCATTACAGTGACATAATAAGTTACTGAATGTCATGGAAATACTGAATAATGAAATAAAATGCCAAAGCAAATGACTGAAGAGAAGTGAAAATTAAAGTAATAATTATTAATAAGAAACATATGAACATAAAAAATATGCAAATGATATGGACAATGGCACGTATGATTTAATTAGAAAGAGCTGCAAATTAGGTCAGTTAATATAAAATTAAAATACACAATCATCGTACCTTCATGAGTCACTGAACCGGCTATCCTGCCAGCTCACACTGCCCCGGGTTGATGTGAAGTAGTCTGCCATGTAGCGACGCAACTCCTTTGCGTAATTAGTAGCCTGGTTTCCGGTCAGTGGCATGAGCGGCTCCAACTGGTCACCATCCCTCCAAGACCCTGGCGTCACCCTGTGGGTGCGTGGGTTCTCCCTGTCAAGGAAGCCAACGTGGTGACTGGGGAAACGGCGACGGATGAGGTTGTGTAGGCAACAGCATGCCAGCACCACAGACTCCACTCTCTTGGGTTGCAGGGGAATGGTGGTGAGCAAACATCTGAACCTGTAGAATAGGAGACACAAAACATGGTTATTATCAAATACCTGCCTCTGCAAAGAGAATTAGTTAGCAATGCAAGTGTATAGCCTTATTAATGGCATTAACCCCACCAAAATTAGAAGATATTTACCTGTTAGCCAAGATGCCAAAGGCATTCTCCACCACCCGTCGAGCCCTGGACAACCGGTAGGAGAAGATCATCTGACCCATGTCCGTTGAGCGATGTGGAAATGGTTTTAGTAGCCAGGGTCGCATGGGGAATGCGTCGTCAGCTAACGGGAAGTAGGGCACAGGCCTGGCACCAGTGTGTAGGGGTTGAGGAGGCGGAAGTCCCAGGGTGTTGTTCTCCAGGCCGGCCCTGATAGCTGTCTGTGCAAAGACACCACCGTCAGACCCCGAACCAGTGGCACCCACATCGCAGTACAGGAACTTGTAGTCAGCATCCACAACTGCCATAAGCACAATAGAGTGGAATCCCTTGTAGTTATAGTAAAGGGACCCAGCATTGGCAGGGCAGCGAATGGCTATGTGCTTACCATCAATAGCACCAACGGCGTGTGGAAACTGCCAGCGTTCTTCGAAGAGGTCAGCACATTATTTTCTTCCAATCTTCCGGGGTCTTGGGGCATGGCAGAATGAGAGGGTGGTATTCTTGGTAGATGGCCTCACAGGTGTCAGGAACCAGCAGTGAAATGGTGTTATGGGCGACGCGGAAATCATAGAGTGTTTGATATGAGTCACCAGTCGCCAGGTAGCGCAGGGTACAAAGGAGTACAAAGGAGTACAAAGGAAATCGAGCAACAACAGGTTTAGTGACCCTTCTAGGCTGCTTGTCCTCCAAAACACTGAGGATCAAGTTTCCAAACAGTGGTTTAGAGTGGGTAAGGGAACATTGGAAAGGGAACTACTGCCCTAGAACTAATGTCCGTGGCAGGATTAGGAAGTTAGTAGGGGACAGATGGGTTAGTAACTGAGGGGGGTATACAATAAAGTTATTCATTTACAAACGCAGTCAGTCGCGGGTTTGATGCGAGATATTTGTCTAAGCGGAGTTTAAATGAATCAACGGTGCTGCAGTCTATAACGTCTCGGGGAAGCCCATTCCACAAGTTGACAACTCGATTGAAGAAGAAATTCTTAGATTCGTGTGAGTTAAAAGATTTACCAATAATTTTGCAACCGTTTCCCCGCGTGTAATTAGATTGGTCGATAGTGAAGTACTTACTACAGTTCATATTGTCGATGCCTTTGATGATTTTGAACACTTGAATTAAGTCGCCTCTTAATCTGCGCTGGGTTAAAGGAAATAGATTTAATTCTCTAAGACGCTCTTCGTATGGTTTGTTCTTTAGGCTAGGTATCATTTTGGTAACTCTACGTTGAACTCGTTCTAGCTTGTTTATATCTTTTTGGTAATAAGGGCACCAGGATTGAACGCAGTATTCCAGAAGAGGGCGGACTAAGGAATTGTAAAGGGTTAGGATAACATCTTTGGATTTATGCTCAAATGACCTGCCTATAAAGCCAATTATTTTGTTTGCCTTCTTAACAACTTCTGAACATTGTTGACTCGGTTTTAGGTTACTCGATAAATGTATAGACGAAGGCGAGACGAAGGGCAGGGCTCAGGGATTTCCGCCAGAAGGTGTCCTGTCTCTCTCTCCTGGGTGTTATCTTCTCCACCATTTCCCAGAACATGTCCACGTCCAACCTGGTGAAGTTTCTGAAGCTGCGGTGGTCTTCGCGCATGAACTCATGCATGATATTCTCGTAGTGGCCATACATTGGCCGCCGCAGGAGCCAGTTCCGCGTCCACACTGACCTCCTCTTCCTCCTTCGTTGTTTAATGGCTATTTTCAGAGCCAACAGATCAACCTGGAGAGTTAAATCCATGGACATGGTCGCCAGGTATATGTCGATATTTTGGCGCTGGGAGGGTGTAATAAATATGTGCGAAGCCATGTTGTACGGTAAGAGTGTCACCGTACCTATTGACGCAACGGTGGAGTCGACTGTAATGATGTTCAGCCCTGGTAGACCGCCCTTTATATACATCCGCTGGCCACACAACTTGTGTGTGTCGGCTTTATGCAGGTGTATGCGGTTCGACTCTGAAGTTGATCGTCTGTATTCTGGAGTCGATCGGCTGAAGTCTTATAGATGCGGGTGAAGTCGGCATGTAGAAATGACCGTTATTTTTTTTTTCGGTTCGAGTCTCAAGACTTCTCCGGAGTCAAGACGACAACGTCGGCTCTATGCGGCTGTAGTCTGGTGAAGTCCTTTGGATGCGGCATACCGAGCCAGCTCCAAAAGTCGGGGGACAAAAACGCCAAGACTAGCTACTCTGCTGCATGCGGCACCCGAGTCCTGTATGTGTGAAGGGGACATTAGTAGTAGCGGCGCTGGGGAGGGCGGTAGCTCTCGAAGGATCCAGACTCTGATCCAGACTCGAAGGATCTGGACTCGAAGGAAGCTGAACCCTCGTACTTGACATCGGCAATGTAACCATCGTCACCGTCGACGTAGTAGGAGACCTTCTGTACGCGACCGTCGGGAAGCTGCACGTAGTAAGACCCCTGGGTGTTGTCGCCATCACGGGCCTCCTGTTGGCCGTAGTGGTTGTCAGAGGAGTCGTCATTCACAGCCCAGTTAAAGTTTTACTTGGCCTCGCTGGATTCATAGGACTCGAAGGACTGTCGGTGACAATGAAATATGTTATATAGTTGAGAATAATGGGGCTTGTTTTGATTATCCATTATGGAAGTAGTTATCAAATCAATTGTTTTGACTTTAACAAAAAATTTTTTTAAAACACATGAACGCAAAATAAGCTTACGTTAGAGTCAGAGTCTGATCAGTAGCCACCGTCGGCAGCGACCAGGGCAGCCAGGCCCAGCAGGATAACTAGCTGAATAAATAGAACAACAAATATTTTTAAGCTGTGTACACAAAATCTGAGGATTTATCAATTGTAATTTAAAAACATATTCATAATACATAAATTATGTAGTTTGTTTTATATATGCCTGTTTTGAAAATGTTGTTCCATTGATGTTAATAATTACAAATTGGGGATAATATATGTTGAATTATTGCCTGATATGGTTATTGTTTTTTTGTATTTTACTTATATTTTTGCTTTATTTTCTACTTTAATCTCCACTTGTTATTTTTAAAGACTAAGGGATACGATACAGATTGACCTACTGAATTCTTTGTTGAGACATATTTTGTTTAGCATCAGGTTTCTGAATTATCCCATTGTGTATCTCAGACAGTTGCTCTGACATTATCGATGTATATTGGATTCTCCTCAATCCTCATGAGGGAAATGCAATGCTATTGTTTTCATATTTACCTATCTTTATATATTGCACACAGTTGATATTTATATGAAAGGAAATATCCTAGTGAATACAAGTTGCCAGCTTTACTTTAATGTCATATTCATAAACAAGGCTGGGGAATAGTGTCCACTTCCCCTGTAATACCACATGCAAGATAAGAGCGAGTTCTGTGATAGTGATTCAGAGTGCTCCTTATTAGTTAGTTAAAATAGGACTTCAGAGGCCGTCAACCCTTCTGGATTATCAAGCTAGCACACTGTAAGTCGAGAATAGCGGCAGGAGTGCAGCCACTTTTCGAGAACTCCAGTCCCTTGCTCCTTAGTCAATGAGACACTCATTCCAAACATACCTTGGCGTTCATTGTGTAGTGTAGCTAGGTCGGGACTTAACTGACTAGGCTTCAGATTGTGGCTGTATATATACCCCAAGTTGCCCTTGTCTGACAACCTTGCTTCTCATCCCCCTCCCAGTCTCCCCTCCTCTCCCCTCACTCATTTGTTTGTATTTTGTTTACTACATCTCTCTGCCTCTTGCACTACGTCCCCCCATCCTCCCTCTCCTCCACCTTTGCTACAACCACAGTATGCCTCCCTTCCCTTACTACCTTGCGCTGTCTCCCTATATTTAGCCTAGCCCCCTTTTCCTTCTGTGACGCATCCCAGTGCTTTGCAACGCAACCTGATTGTACTCCTTGGTACTCGACTGTACCGCCCGTGATCTGGCTACCGTCAGCCGCAATGTATATTGAGTGTGACAACTTATAACTATGTTCTTTGTATCTCTGCAAAGGTCTCGTCATGTGCTAACCAGTGGTGGGTTTTGTTTTAAGCAATGTCGAGACCTTCCATTTAATATGTAGTATCAATAGAGAAGTTGATAGATAAGACAATGGGAGTTCAGAGAGAGAGAGAGTGAGTTAGGCTTCAGAGCAAGAGGCTAGCAACGCGCCACGCTGCAGGCCGGGGGGGTTGCCAGACGTATGGACTGGTTGGCAGCCCTGCGCTTATAGCTAGGCGCGACAGGGTTGGTAGTCCATTGTTGCCTGCCTACGCTGCCTGGGCTGGGCCCATGTTGTCGTACAGCACACTGCCTGGAGGCTGGCTGCGTGTTCCATGACCACGTTGCCTAGAACCTTTGAGATTCTAACATCCCTTGCCCTCTCTCCCAACTTCTCACTGTTGCACTCTTTCTCTCTGACGACATTACTCTCATTTCATTCTTCTCTCTATTTAAATGCATAACCTTCCCTTGAGGTCCTAAAGGAGTTTCAGCACTCACCTCTCGTATTACTCTTAGGACAAGCCTATATTTACATGTATTAGATTTAAGGGGTTAATGTGAACAGCGATCTTCTTGATGAGGATAGTTGGTGAACGTTCTACATGTTCAAGAGTTATATGCCCCGCTCATCATCCCATTTGTGACTAGACTGGTGCCATGTGTAAGAGCCCGACCATGCCCAGGAGTTGTCTGTAGAGGGACGAGGACTTAGCCTTGATTTGCATACCGAGCCAGGAGCGAGTGTAGTACCCGAGACTACAGCTCGCTCGTAGTGCCGGTATAGTAGAGTAACATAATTTATCTGTCCTTGTGTTCTCTACAGTCTTCTCCTGGGTTCTCGCTTTCGGTGCTGGGACTCATTGTTCCTGTGACTTGGCCTGCTAGCTAGAACACATGGGGATGATGAGTGGGATATATCTATTTTACTATGCATTGCAGCTCTCTTTAAGTATATGTCTATAACCCTTTACAATACACATTACTCACACACAAGACAACACTATTAATACTTTCATGTATCAATTAACTGCACTGTCGTTTTGCTGCTGTGTCCGGAGTTCTGTTGCGTAGGGCGCGTACGGACTCGGAGGGGAGACAGAGTGAGAGAAGCGAAGTAGCCTATGCGGTAGTAGGCTACCGGCGCAGTACTGTTGCCTGCAACCTTTTAGTTATTCCAAGTATAGATTCATTATTATAATAAGTGACTACTATTTATGTTCCTCCCATGTGTATTATTAGGTATCTACTGGATCATGAACATCTTGTATGCTACATGCTAGTGCATGTTAGTAGGGGACAGTTATTGTAGTGCACACGCTTTCAAGTAGGCGTGTACATTTGTCATTTAGCATTTCACTGTCATACCTTTAGCCTGCTTCTATTCTACATTATTAGAGGCTTAATATTAACGTAGTTTCTTGAGTATTGCATTTCTTTAGTAATAACGTAACTTATAAATGTCTGAGGGAGTTTAGCCTCATAGCCTACCCCTGTTGTACACTTTCGCCGAGTTAAGGTACCTCGTTACCGTAGACGATAACTCTGTAGGGCGTTGGTGCTTTTGTTGTCTGGAGCATATAGTATTTGGGACTGGAATCGAGCGTGTCGTTGTCACATAAGCCATTTCTGTCCTACGATCAAGAATCCCGAATATGTATTGCCGATCCAGCCGTAACAAAAATGGCGACCTTGCACAAGATTCAGTAGTATCCTATCACATGTTTTTTGGAGAACTATTCTATGCTACCTAGTAGAGCTGGCTAGAATTTTCTTGCATATTGGAGGAATTTTTATTGTGTCATTATTGTATTGGTGAACTTGCAGATTGTTTCGTTAGGTGTCTAGAGTAGTCATTCAAGCATCTTTAACATTTTGTGAGTCGAGACTGCAATTAGTAATAAGCACTTTTTTTTTTTATGAACAGCAATTGTATAACCAGCACTATGTCTAATGACTCATCATTTACGGGGGAGGATAACACGGTACAGCCTAGTGACCAGCAAGTACAGCAGATATTTAGGGAGGGGAGTGTTATAAGTGGAGAGAGGGATGCCCGGGCATTTTTGCAGACACCTTTGACCGAACAGCGCCTGCAGGCTATTGATTGTTACGGTCTTCGCTGTTTAGCCACGGTTTTGGGGCGGGACTGTCCTGACAGTTGGCCCAAGAAGAATTTGGTGGCATGTTTGTTGGGTGATGGCGATGGGGCGGTGGGTGGAGTGGGGTCTTGGGGGGTTCCCTCCAAGCCTCCATTCCACTCTACCCCTGAGCTGGGCCCTCAGCCAGCGAGTCTTAGCACGATGCAGCAGGAGGGTTCTCAATGGCAAGCTGGCTTACCCGTAAACACGTCTCGGTGTGGATCCCCCATTTTGTGCTCTCCCCCCCCAGGCCTGTCTCCTGAGAGGTTATTTCAGCTAGAACTAGCTAAGCTTAAGTTGCAAGAGAGTCAACAGGCTAGTATAGAACGGATTAAGCTGCAGGAGACTCGGATACAACAGGCTAGTATAGAACGCATAGAGGTTGCTAGAATCCAAGCCAATCAGGATGCAACCAGGTACCCGGCTGAAATGGATGTCGAGAAGTCTAGAGTAGAGACCACGGGGCGTCATCTCGGTGGTGGGCACCGGGTTACAGACTCGCTTTCGCATTTAATTAAGTTAGTACCCGCATTTGATGAGACAGCAGTGACTGCGTTTTTTGCTCGTTTCGAAAAGAAGTGTCGTGAGTATGACTGGCCGGAAGTTAAATGGGCAGCATTAGTTTCATCACGTCTAGTGGGTAAGGGGTTGAAAGCCTACGATGCACTGTCACTGGACGAGAGTGTCGTGTATGGACTGGTGAAGGAGGCTGTGCTCCGGGCCTACGAACTGCAACCCGAAATTTATAGATTGAAGTTCCGTGGCGTGAATAAGAAGAGCGACGTCAGTTTTATGGAGCACGCACGGGACTTAACAGATGCATGTAATAACTGGTTTCGGTCCGAGCACGCAGAGTCGGCTGAGGAAATTAAGCAACTTTTCTATCTGGAACAGTTTTACAAATGTACTGGAACCGATCTAACGCTGAACATTAAGGAAAAATGTCCCAAGACAGTAGAGGAGGCTGCCAAGATGGCAGACCTCAGATTATCATTGATTCGTGGTTGCGGTGCCGCTCAGAGGGCTGAGTCAGGGCAGAAGGGGCGCTATACCCCACCCACCAGAGTTTTCGATAATAACAAATCCTATGACACACATAACCACACTAAAAGCATTGCACCTAATAACACCTACAAACACAAGCCTCTCCCGTTTACTAAAGGTCAGGCCCCTTCTTCGCCCGCACAAGGGAAGAAGCCCATTGGGGATGTGAAATGTTACAAATGTCAGAAGCTAGGCCATTATTCACGTGAGTGCCCTAGTAACACTCCCGCTAAGCCGGTGTCATTGGTTCACAGTATCGGTGTGTCTCTGAAGGCTGCAGCAACTGCCCGGGGTAGGTTGTCAGCAGCTGAGGCACACGCGGTAAAGAAGCGTACGGAAGGCTCGACACCTGTCCGGGACACTTTCTGTAGCCATCGGGAACACGGGTTTGTGAGCTGGGGGAGTGAACTACGGAGGGTTGACTTGCTGAGGGATACGGGGGCTTCGCAAACTTTGTTGAGGAACTTCACAGGAAAACCGATAAATGCGGCCAGAGTTGTTGTGGTGCAGGGTATAAATGCTACGAGGTCATACCCACTTGTGAGGTTGGAGTTGAGAGTGGGAGAGGTGTGCAGGGAGCTGGATGTAGGGATCGTTGAGTGTTTGCCAGTTGAGGGCGTCGACCTTCTTCTCGGCAACGACTTTGCGGTGCCCACTTCTGGGACTCCACCCTTAGTCGTTGCCGAGAGGGCGGCCGACGTGGATGGTGAGAATCGGGAATGGGTTGGGAGGTGCTAATAGGATGAGATGGCCTGTGTGGTAACCCGATCTCGCTCTGTGGCTCCTGCACAGCCTAGCACTCAACCTCGGGGACAGTGGAGGAAGGATCAGGAGAAGGTTGCTAAGGGCAGGAAAAGGGACATTGATTCTGCTGCACTTCTCGGTGATTCGGTACTTGGACCAATAATAAACACGGGAGTTGACTCTGGCCCAGATATGGTGTGTAACAGGGCAGAGTTGGGTAAGACTTCGCGTGAGGCAAGAGCTGTAGCGAGAGCCACTAAGGCAGTAGAGCCTACTAGACGGGGTAATGTCTTATTACAAAACCATCTTGATGCATTGACGCCCTGGGACATTAGTGAGCAGCAGCTGCAAGACGCTAGCCTAGCTCGTTATAGCAATGGTGCCATAGAGTTGGAGGAAGATGGGGATGCGAAGCCGGGAGATTTCTTTAGGCTCAACAGGATATTGTACCGCAGATTTTTAGACCCCAAATCGAAGTGGGAGGGCGGTGCGAGGGTAGTAGACCAGGTGGTTGTTCCAAATAAGTATAGAGAGTCCTTATTGTGTCTGGCGCATGATGTGCCGGTGGCGGGTCATTTGGGGGTAACATAAACATTGGCGGCATTGGGCAGGTTTTTCTGGTGGCCTGGGGTCAAGGCTGATGTCTGTGCATGGGTGGCTGGGTGTGCGACCTGCCAGACAACGGGGAAGCCTAACCAGACAATCCCGAAGGCACCTTTGTTTCCCATACCTGTCACCGGGCCTCCGTTCAGCAAAGTTGTAGTAGATTTGGTTGGCCCTTTCCCGCCTACTAGTAGTGGCAATAAATTCCTGTTGACAATCATGGATGTGGCTACGAGATACCCGGACGCATACCCCATGAGAAACGGCTCGGCAAAGGCAGTTGTTAAAAACTTATTATTGTTCTGTTCCCGTTATGGATTTCCACGTGAGGTGCAGTCAGACCAGGGGAGCAATATTACATCCAAATTGTTCAAGCAAACCCTTCAGTTGCACGGTATATGTTCTGTAGTGTCGTCAGCCTACCATCCCGAGAGTCAGGGAGTCTTGGAGCGGTGGCACTCGACCCTGAAGAGTATGCTACGCTGTTACTGTGCAGAACATGACACTGATTGGGATTTGGGTCTGCCGTATGTTCTGTTCGCTGCACGTGAAGTCCCAGGAGAGAGCCTGGGGTTCAGTCCAAATGAACTAGTCTTTGGCCATAATGTGAGAGGACCTTTAAGTATGGTGAAAGAGATCTGGGAGGGCGAAGAGAAGCCGGGGTCTGTACTTAAATATGTCCTTGAGAGCCGGGAGAGACTTATAGGTTGCATGGCAGCGGCAGGTAATAACTTGGTTAAGGCACAGGCGGTCATGAAGCACCAGTATGACGCCAAGGTGAAGCTTCGGGAGTTTTCGGTGGGTCAGGAGGTAATGTTGCTTTTACCTTTGCCTGGACACTCCCTTTCTGCCAAGTTCATTGGGCCGTATGTGGTGGCTAAGAAACTGTCCGACCTTGATTATCTCGTTGCAACACCTGACCGTAGGAAAAAACATCAGTTATGTCATGTTAACCTCATGAAAGAGTATGTGAGACGCCCCTCAGAGCCTCTCACTGTCCCTGTGCTGGCCTGCAGCGGCCAGGGTGGAGAAGGAGGTGGGGACAGTCATGCTGCTGAGGAGGATAGCTGGGACTGTGTCATTTCCGCGGAACAGTGGGCGGGGAATACTGAACAAGAGGCTAGGCAAGCTGTAAGTCACCTGCCTGAGCACCAGGGTGCTGCTGTCCTAGGCCTGTTCAGGTCATACCCCTCTGTTTTCGCCGAACACCCAGGTCTCACTACTCAGGTAACGCACGACGTGGACGTCGGTGATAATGTGCCCTTCAAGTCAGTGCCCTACCGTGTGCCCCCGGTAAAGTTGCCAGCTTTACGGGAGGAGTTAAAGTACATGGTTGAGAGAGGGATGATCACTGAAGGTTATGTGAAGTGGACATCACCCGTCACGTTGCAGCCAAAACCTGACGGCAAGGTGCGGTGCTGCATAGATTTTCGTAGGCTAAATGGCTTGACCACTACCAACCCTTACCCTTTGCCTCGAGTTGACGACAGCGTGGACAAGATAGGGAATGCAAAGTACCTTACTAAAATTGATCTTGTAAAAGGCTACTGGCAAGTACCCCTGTCGGACCGAGCTAAGCAAGTTTGTGGTTTTGTGGTAGATGGCAAGACCTACCAATGCAACGTAATGCCTTATGGGCTTAAGAACGCACCTGCCACGTTTCAGAACCTGATGAACGATATTTGTGACGAAATCCCTAACTGCACGGTCTACCTTGATGACGTGATAGTGTATGATGACGATTTTGAAAATCACCTAAGGCACTTAGAGACCCTGTTTGGGAAGTTGCACGATGCTGGGCTGGTGGTGAACCTGAGGAAGTGAGAGTTTGTAAAGGCTACTGTGCAGTATCTTGGCTTTGTGGTCGGGTTAGGCCGGGTGTGCCCCCCCCTGAGCAAGATACAGGCTATCAATATATTTCCCAGGCCCACCACTAAGCACCAGGTCATGCGGTTCCTAGGTATGATAGGCTATTATAGGTGCTTCATCCGGGGATACTCTACTGTCTTAGCACCGTTAACTGATCTACTGTCGAAGTCAGTGAAGTTCTGTTGGGCTGCGGAGTGTCAGAGGGCTTTCGACCTAGTCAAGCACCTGCTGTGTACACATCCGATTTTGAGGGCCCCAGACTTCTCCAGGAGTTTTCAGCTGGCGACTGATGCCAGCGGTGTGGGTGCCGGGGCAGTGTTACTGCAGACTGATTCCGAGGGCTTGGAACACCCAGTGAGCTTCTTTTCTCGCAAGTTTAATTCGGCACAAAGGAATTACTCGACTATAGAGAAGGAGCTTCTGGCTATTGTTTTGTCGCTCAAACATTTCGAAGTTTATGTTCCAGCCTACGGCCCGGTAGTGACGATTTATACGGACCATCATCCCTTGAAATTCCTAAATCAGTTTCACAATCGGAATATGCGGTTGACCAGGTGGTCCCTAATGCTCCAAGAGTATAATCTCAACATTCAGCATATTGCCGGGAGTGAGAACGTGATAGCAGATTGTCTATCAAGGGTTGATGATCCAAGATAGTCGTGCACGGTGTGTGGGTTGAGCAGGAGTAAAATTAGGCTATCATAACGCCGTCCAAAAAGATTATAAAACAATAAAATAAACGAGAAAACTCTTTCTTTTTTTTAGTTTTGTAAGTCTTTATTGTTGTAGCATGATGCATGCGATATTGTGTTTTATGTATAATTCACACTTCAGTCGTTGTGCACCTTTTGCAATTAGTGGCAGCTAAGGGTAGCAGGTCGGTTGGTTGCCTGTCAGATTTTGATAATGCTTCTAAGGTCGATTATCTAAAATCTTGGGGGGGCTGTGACGCACCCCAGTGCTTTGCAACGCAACCTGATTGTACTCCTTGGTACTCGACTGTACCGCCCGTGATCTGGCTACCGTCAGCCGCAATGTATATTGAGTGTGACAACTTATAACTATGTTCTTTGTATCTCTGCAAAGGTCTCATGTGCTAACCAGTTGTGGGTTTTGTTTTAAGCCATGTCGAGACCTTCCATTTAATATGTAGTATCAATAGAGAAGTTGATAGATAAGACAATGGGAGTTCAGAGAGAGAGAGTGAGTTAGGCTTCAGAGCAAGAGGGTAGCAACGCGCCACGCTGCCGGCCGGGTGAGTTGCCAGACGTATGGACTGGTTGGCAGCCCTGCGCTTATAGCTAGGCGCGACAGGGTTGGTAGTCCATTGTTGCCTGCCTACGCTGCCTGGGCTGGGCCCATGTTGTCGTACAGTACACTGCCTGGAGGCTGGCTGCGTGTTCCATGACCAGGTTGCCTAGAACCTTTGAGATTCTAACATCCCTTGCCCTCTCTCCCAACTTCTTACTGTTGCACTCTTTCTCTCTGACGACATTACTCTCATTTCATTCTTCTCTCTATTTAAATGCATAACCTTCCCTTGAGGTCCGAAAGGAGTTTCACCACTCACCTCTCGTATTACTCTTAGGACAAGCATATATTTACATGTATTAGATTTAAGGGGTTAATGTGAACAGCGATCTTCTTGATGAGGATAGTTGGTGAACGTTCTACATGTTCACGAGTTATATGCCCCGCTCATCATCCCATTTGTGACTAGACTGGTGCCATGTGTAAGAGCCCGACCATGCCCAGGAGTTGTCTGTAGAGGGACGAGGACTTAGCCTTGATTTGCATACCGAGCCAGGAGCGAGTGTAGTACCCGAGACTACAGCTAGCTCGTAGTGCCGGTATAGTAGAGTAACGTAATTTATCTGTCCTCGTGTTCTCTACAGTCTTCTCCTGGGTTCTCGCTTTCGGTGCTGGGACTCGTTGTTCCTGTGACTTGGCCTGCTAGCTAGAACACATGGGGATGATGAGTGGGATATATCTTTATTTTACTATGCATTGCAGCTCTCTTTAAGTATATGTCTATAACCCTTTACAATACACATTACTCACACACAAGACAACACTATTAATACTTTCATGTATCAATTAACTGCACTGTCGTTTTGCTGCTGTGTCCGGAGTTCTGTTGCGTAGGGCGCATACGGACTCGGAGGGGAGACAGAGTGAGAGAAGCGAAGTAGCCTATGCGGTAGTAGGCTACCGGCGCAGTACTGTTGCCTGCAACCTTTTAGTTATTCCAAGTATAGATTCATTATTATAATAAGTGACTACTATTTATGTTCCTCCCATGTGTATTATTAGGTATCTACTGGATCATGAACATCTTGTATGCTACATGCTAGTGCATGTTAGTAGGGGACAGTTATTGTAGTGCACGCGCTTTCAAGTAGGCGTGTACATTTGTCATTTAGCATTTCACTGTCATACCTTTAGCCTGCTTCTATTCTACATTATTAGAGGCTTAATATTAACGTAGTTTCTTGAGTATTGCATTTCTTTAGTAATAACGTAACCTATAAATGTCTGAGGGAGTTTAGCCTCATAGCCTACCCCTGTTGTACACTTTCACCGAGTTAAGGTACCTCGTTACCATAGACGATAACTCTGTAGGGCGTTGGTGCTTTTGTTGTCTGGAGCATATAGTATTTGGGACTGGAATCGAGCGTGTCGTTGTCACTTAAGCCGTTTCTGTCCTACGATCAAGAATCCCGAATATGTATTGCCGATCCAGCCGTAACACTTCTTATATTCCCTTTACTAGATCTCTCTGGCTCTCACACTAAGCCGCCCCCAACCCCATCCCCCCTTACTCTACAATGTTGCTGCCTCACACACTCAACCCCCTCTCCCTCTCTTACTTCTCCCTCTTTAGTGCTTCGTTCAATGCCCCCCACGCCCAACCTCTCCAACATATGTTTTTCCCTCGCCTCGTATACCGGCCTGCCTCTCTCATTGTTTCCCCAGAGTCCTTCACCCACTGCCCTCCTCTCCCATGCTCTAATTAGTAATATAACTAGTTTGTTAGTTAGTAACTCTAATGTGTCGTTAGTCGTTGGGATTCATGACCACTGCACTTACTCCTTCAACATCGGCATTAGTTATCCATTGCAGAACCGATGCCTCAACACCACAGAGTATAGTCAATTTGTAGCCCCAACACAAAACTCGAGCCTACAGCAGGCATGGCAACAAGTTTATATCATGGACAGATTAGTAAAGTGCTTTATAATTATCAGAGGATCAAAAGAATCACTTCTATACATTATGCTTTACGACTCCCATAATAATTTAATATGAAGTATTTACGTTACTTTACATTAGAACAAAGGTAATAATCAATGCAAATGTACAACAAGTTAAACTCAGGTCTGCTTCGTAAAGGGTGGCAGAAAGGAGTGCTGAGGCCGGATACTCAAAACTATTTAGGATATCCTATCTCATCCTATCTCACTTAGGACGCCCTAACTGCTCCAGTACGCTTAGGACGCGATACTCAAAACAGTTAAGACGGCATACTCAGAAGCTATGGGCAGCGGTTTTGTGAAAAGTTAGGTTGTCCTGACTAAAGGTCGTTGCACACTGACACGACAGCCCCTTCAAGACTGACACGAACACTCTCAACATAAACAAATCCTGTGTTTTTCCGAATTTATTAGAGATCGTGGCGAAAATGGCTGGTATCGTTAGTCTTATCTCTACCGTATCTCTTCCGCAGGACTTGATAAGACTCTTGCGATGCCGATATGATGGAGAAAGTAATGCTACGAAGAAGATAGGAAAAGTCGTGCGAAGGGTACACGACTAGTCCATGGAAAAGATACGACCCAAAAGACTGCGATACAACTCGGAAGAATCGTATCGACGCCGTGAGGCGTGCAACTCACCCGTTGCCAATTTTCCACACGGAAGAGATAAGGTCCGCACGGTAGCCTTACGCACCAGACGACGTTGATGCGGGCCATATGTCTTTGATACGGACCATACGTCTTTGATACGGACCCCAAGATTGTGATACGGTGAGATCGCGATGGAGACGAGACTCCGATGATTTTTTACAGTTGTCAGGGGATTCCCGCAAACTTTTGAGCAGCTCAAAATCTCGTATCGACCCCCGATAAGTCGCTTGGACCGTGAGAGTCACCCACAGCTAATTTCCGATATACACGATTATGTTGCCGATTCACCGTATCAGGCGGAAACTTCAAGTCGGGAACTCTCCAGGAGGGGCTTTCGTGTCAGTGTGCAATGATCTTTAGGGCAGATCGGGGGCTATTTTAACTCGACTTAGGACACCCAACAGCGGCAGAAAAGTTGATAGTAGGAGTCGTTATTTAGGGTGTACCTCCAAAGATTGGCCGAGGGCGTGGATTAAATATGACCGGCCTCAAAGCGACTCTAGCCTATTTTAACCCTGTGACGTTGACCACTCGGTTAGAACCGCATGGCTTGTCCTACAGTGACTCGCTAGGATCGCCAGGGCAGTGGATGGGGCTACAGTTTATGTATTAGAGTGTGCTTTATTTCATATGAAAGCTCGTGTCATGGGCAGTCAGAAAGGCTCTTTGTTTTCGCCCATGTCAAGGCTTTATATATTTAATTGTAAAGTATATGTTTTGTCATTAACTAGTAATGATAGGATCTGGGAGAGAGAGAGGGAGTAGAACGGAGTGAGAGGGGGCGCGCAGTGTTTTTTGTCCCGCTCGATGACGTCACGGCTGGCTGCCTCGCGGGGGTTGGTGGAGGGAGGTCCTTACCATGCTGCGAGCTCTGTCAGTGGTTAGATCACTTATAACCGCTGTTTTCCCACGCGGCTCGAGCTAGTGCGAGTATATATACTGGTTCCTCGCCACTCTCTCCCTCAGATCTGGTTTCTAGAACACACCCATCTTTTTTCCCTTGCTATCTATCCCCGCTCCGTACCCGAGAATCTTTTCCTCTGCCTATCTCTCTCATTTTCCATATCTTTCACCACCTTTTATTAATATTATATCCCCTCTGGTTAACTCTGCAAAATCAGCTTCATGCTGGCCAGTTGTATTGTGTGTTAAGGTCTGATATAGCTTATGTATGTTAGTTGTTAAGATAAGTGGATCACGAAGCATTGGTTGGCTTTCATATTGCCGCTTCCTATAATTATTAGTGTTCTGCTGGATTAGATAATGCTAGAATAGGAGTCTGATATCATAGGTATTGTTTCCTATGAGTGCTGGCTTCAGTAAAAAGCGGCACGACATACCTGAGAACTGGAGTTGATTGAGTAAATTCTAGTCTGTGTGCCATTGAGAGTAGAGCATGCACGAATGAGGGCTTTTTGCCTATACCATTCTGCACTGTTCTAGTCTCGATTGTTTGTCTTTGAGGTACGCCAGGAGAACGCTTAATACTTCGGTATTAAGGTTTCTCAAGAGAGCTACCCTTCATTATAACGTAATATTTGACGCACAGACTTGAGATTTGCACTAGGCTATGCGGCATGCCATGCGCACCAGTATCTCGTATCATTGACTCTAGCTAGACTTTATCAATCATAGTAGACATTAAGTATAATTATTAACCTAATTACTCTTTTTATGCATACCCATTTATGATTACACAAGCATTTCGCAGCCTAGTTTGATGTATTGAGACACAAACGACTTACGCTCTTTTTGTTGATAGGAATACTGCATTGTGGCGATTATTATTAGTGTTGTAGTGTTTAGGATATTCTTGGCTCAGACGGCATTATATATTCTGCCTTTTTGTGTGCATAGCCTGCACGAGCATTGTTCCACTGCCTGCCTTTTTGGGTTCCATTTCCGATACGAGCATCTTTACAGCATCTAACATTTAAAGAAGATTCCTTGTTAGTGTTGAAGGACTTTAGTGCACTTTCTTTCATGCAGGAGTGCCTGACATTTATTGATTAAAGTAACGTAAGCTGTAACTTCTCTTACCACCTTACTTTGCATACCATAACCAAGCACCTTCGGTTATAGGTAGTAATAGGCTGTTTTCACCTAACATTAAGCATAGAGTAGACGCACATTTATTGAGAGTTTGATAGCCTATTATTGCATATAGAACTCTGTAGAGTATTTGTGTTCTTTGTTCACTGGGAATATACTTCAGAGGTTGGAGCTAGCGCTTTCCGTTGTAACATTTATGCCATTCCTAGTCCAATGAATAAGAGCCCTGATATATTTGAAACCCAGTCGTAACAACCCTTCCAGCCCAGCTGTCCTTTTAAAAGGCAACCGCGGCAAATGGGCCGGTACCCGGGTGTCCTATTAAAATCCATAAGCTTGAAAGCCTATTAAGCTTGGTCTGAACGCCGTGCGTCCGACGCATGTAAACAAAGCCGATCGTTGCGTCACCGCACCTCCGAAAACAATAAGGAGACGTCGGATCAATGTTATTGTTGTGACGTAAGACGAAATTAGTGTCTGAAAACCTCCGATATTGTTAACATCGCGGAAAAATTCGCTCCACTGAAATAGTCATCACAACTGAACCAATTGATTTACAGAGCTCTACTCAACGCCAGTCTACAGATTGAAAACCGCACTACGTTTATAGATGTGTGGGAAATTTCTAGCAGTTAAAATAAAACAAAATACGGTAGCCTAGGCCTAGACGTTTTTCGGCCAGATCGCCCGGATACGACCTCCGTCCTTTGGAGGACCAGCCCGGGCCACGAGGGTTAATCGTCATTTAAGAAGGCTATGGAAATAACTGGTGTAATTAATAGTTACAGCGTGATGTTTTGTAATGGAACTAATGGTCTTATACCGTTGTGGTCACTTTATAAGGCTTAATAGAATGTATCTAAACATAGCCAAATAGGATACCCTTCAAGCCTATGATTCTGTGATTTTACTTGATTAACCCTTTCAATAATATAATTACTATTGTAATATGTACAGAATAAATTGGATTTTGGGGATCAAGACCTTTATGAAGTAGCATAGGCTAGTGGTAACTTCACACACTGGAGTTTTGGGTGGTGGAAACCAATATGACAATATTGAGTTTAGCCTAGATCAAATTATACCTAGGGTATATATATTTCTATTTTAAAACATTTACTTAGCTTTTACAATTCTAATCATGTGTTAGTAACTCTGTTTCATTATGCAATTGCATGCATCTTCATCCATTTTCCAAGAATATTAAAATACAACCCTACTAGTGGGGAGGACTAGCCTATGATCAGGAACTTAGGGAATTATGGTATTAAAAACTTACATATAAAAAATATGATGTCTAGTCCTAGAGAGACTTTTGGTTGATTTTACTTAGTTTGCATTATGGATTGATTATTTATGCCTAGATCAAGTTATAAGGTACCGGTATCCTTATTAGGTTAGGTTAACCTAACTAAGGTTAGCTTGGCTTAACTAACCCTTGTTACCTAATCAAGTTATACTTAATTACAGAAGCCTCATTATTTATTTAGGCTATGCCATTAACCCCACCACCTCACTAATGACCCCCTAAAATAGACTAGGCCTATTCTTGGGTAAAATCAAACAGGCAAGGATATAGTATGCGGGTGTACCGCCCACCTTATTTTACACTACACAGACGGTCCCGATCATGTTCCCGTCTATTTTGACTGTCGTTGGATACAATAATTGGTTGAGCCCCTCATATTTACAAAACTTAGTTACCATGTGTTAGTATATATTCTGAAATTGATATATAACTTGATCCACATTTGAATGACTCTGCTTTACAGGCAGCTTTGCCTTTTGTCTTCCAACACTTAGGAAATACACACACACACAAACACACATATATATATATATATATATATATATATATATATATATATATATATATATATATATATATTTTTCTTTAATACATACGAGGTTGAAAGAAATGGCAATTTCTGCGTTGGAAATTTTATTATTCAAAGTTTCCAGGTCTCTGATGAGTTTTCGCTGGGTGGCAGGAAGTAGATAAAGGAGATGAGCAAAATTCATGGTGGTACAGGGTTACATTAAAGTACATGAAGATACAGGATATACGACGCGTTTCACTGGACAACCAGCATTATCAAGTAAGGAAGAAGGCCCTGAAAACACTACTGGAGCTATGTACCAAGGAGGCCCCCTTCCTTTGCCCCCGGGGCAACATGTACAAGCAGATAGACGGTGTGGCGATGGGCAGCCCCCTAGGAGTTCTTTTTGCGAACTTTTTCATGGGTACCATCGAGGAAGAGCTCGTAGCTGCCCAACGACCCGCCGTCTACTGTAGATACGTGGATGACCTCTTCGTGCAAATCAAGGACCTCCACGAACTACAGGAACTCCAGCGTCGCTTCATGACCTCCTCCGGACTTAACTTCACCTTTGAAAAATCTAACAATGGACAACTCCCCTTCCTCGACATCCTCGTAGCTCTGAACGCCCATGGGTTCAAAACCACCGTCTACATTAACCAACTAACACAGGACAATGCCTCAACGGCGATAGTGAATGCCCCCGCCGTTATCTTCTATCCTCCATCTCCGCCTATGTTAGGAGAGCCCTCACGCACTGCTCTACCTGGGCCGACACCCACCAGGAACTAGAGAGACTATCCCAAGTTTTAGTAAATAACGGATACTCCAACTCCGACATCTCCAGCACCATCAACCACCATCTTGAAAAATGGTACACCCAAAGCCCTCCCAACATTGACCCCCTCAATGAAATTAAGATCTTCTACCGCAATTACATGTCCTCTGAACACAAAAATGACGAGGCCGTCTTAAAAGAAATAATCTCCAAGCATGTCCACCCAACCAACCCGGAAAACAAAATCAAATTAATAATTTATTACAAATCCCCCAAGACCTCCAACCTCGTTCTCCGCAACAAACCAGCCTCCACCAAGATAAAGAGCCCGATGACCGACGATCACGTCATTTACCAACATACCTGTAATTATGAGGACTGTGGACCTCATTCCTATATTGGTATGACGCAGACTCGTCTTTCACGTCTGTTAACTCTTCACCTTCAGGCTGGAGCCATCAAAGACCACTATCTCACCCCTAACCACCCTCACCTCACACGCAACGAGTTAGAGAAACACACCACCATACTCGATAAAGAAAGTGACCCAAGGAGATTACCTATACTCGAAGCTTTATATATCCAAGCCTTACATCCCAACATCAACAACCAAACTCTGGACCTTCAGATCCTTCCTTCTGCCAAAAGGCACTACCCTACAGGACCTAACACCCCTCCTCGCCCCCCGGTGCCCTTGAAGCAGCCCCCCGCGCTACCTCCTTCAGCTTCGTCTTCTGCAGGCGCCACACAACTTAGGCCACGCCCCTCGACACGCAGCCAATCAGCTTCGACCCCACCTACCGACCACCATCCCGCATCCAGTGCGCATGCGTGAAGCGGTTACCCCCTTTCTCTCTCCTAGTTTACCCTTCCACCAATAGCAGACTTTTGCCCCCTGTTTTCTGCCTCCTCTGATCCTCCACCCTCTATATATACCCTTCCTGTTTACCTTTTATATCATTCCTTCCTTACTTGATAATGCTGGTTGTCCAGTGAAACGCGTCGTATATCCTGTATCTTCATGTACTTTAATGTAACCCTGTACCACCATGAATTTTGCTCATCTCCTTCATCTACTTCCTGCCACCCAGCGAAAACTCATCAGAGACCTGGAAACTTTGAATAAAAAAATTTCCAACGCAGAAATTGCCATTTCTTTCAACCTCTTATGTATTAAAGAAAATTTATTACCTGGCTTTACCAACATATATATATATATATATATATTGTTACGACCGGGCACTCGGGTACACTAGGGCTCTTACACAGGACTCGAGTATGGCTCGCTGCCACAACGGAAACACACGATCCCAACCCCAGAGTACTGCCAGCCGAACAAAAAACGCCACTACCCTCCAGAGTTCTATCTGCTATAACGGGGTATACAAGAACTCGGTACTAGCGTTTCACACAACAGACTAATAACAAGACGGGAGTTATCTAGTCTGGTCAACAATCAAACAAAGAAGAAAGTACTACAACACTAAAGAATAGTGTTGGCCGAAGCCGAAGTAATCCACCCTTGAACTAAGAACTTAAGAAGTCCTCCACCCTCTACTTCGGATCGGCACTATTACGTTACGTTAAACAATAGTCCTCGAGCATCAAGCAAGGAATCTTCTGATAAGTTAGATGCTTCTCGAATACTCATAAGAAGTAAGTATCGGATTTTGAACAGCAATTTAATGAATAACTCACTGGTAATTAAAGGCTTTAAATTGACATAAGAAGAATTATAAGAATAAGCAATAGGATATGGCAAACATTAAGAAGAAGTACTCCGACAATGCACTGGCAATAGCCTACTAAGATTGTGCTCGTGGGCCACTAATCTCTGAAGTAGCTAAGCGTGCCACACATGAAATCAATAGTGCTTAAACAATAATATACATAAGGAGAAGCTTCAATACTATGCTGTATCTGCTGGTCGAGCAAAGTCTAGCTGGGATATCTAAGGTTAAGAGACAATGGCTGAGCAAGCGGCTCGTAGCCTAGCGAGGTCCTTAAGACTGTGCGGCCAAATTACGGTAATTGACGGGATGCTCTCTTGAGAGATCCAGATCACTAGTATCTGGTTCTCTCCTGGCGATCCTCTCAAAGTCAAGCAAATGAGATAGCACAGTGTTGGGTGGCACAGGCAAAAGCCCTCACTCGCAACACAGTGCTAAACTCCCACGGTACACAGTCAGAAAGACCACCTAGGCGTTCCACGTCTCCGTTGCAATTGTACTGGTTCAACCGCAACCTAGTACTCATAGGAAATCACAACTCAGAAACCCTATCCCAGTCTAGCATTGCCTAAACCAGCAGAAAACAGGAACATGAATAATCGCACACAGGGAAATGCATATACGAGTGCAACAAACATCAATCAATCCTATTCTAGTTAACCCTTCCAAAAATAGGCTATCTAACAGGCACTTATCTCGTGAGAACTCAAGCGATAATACTTTGGCTGACTAAATCTGCACCAAAGGGGTCATGGAGGTTAAACAGGGACGAGAAGAGAAGAAGATAGGCTGTTCAGAGAGTAGAGAAAGTTCACATCAGTCGGAAGAATATGGATAGTTGCAAGGGATATGAGAAGTCGCTTTGCCTGATGAGTTCTGAAGAAATGGTGGCAAGAACCTCTCTTTTTATACTCGGCCCTCTAGCGGCATATCTCAAACTACTTAAGGACCGCCCACTGGCAATCATGACGTCATATTCTCTCTCAATCTGGGATCGACAAAGAACTTCCCACGCGCTGAAAGGGAGGAAGGGAGGAGGGAGGAGGGAATTAGGCCTACCGGCCCGCGTGGCGCACTCACTGATCCCCGTTACGTAATATCTCTCTCTCTCTCCTCTCATCATTACATATAAGTCCCACACACAATACTTATATCTAATGATATAAAATAGAACTCGTTGACTTAGAAGAAAACAAAATACATAATGATAATACTTATAGTACAACGGTTCACATAAACTGAGTTAGGAAACTCTACACAGACTACAGCCAAAGTTCCTGCCCTGACGATCCTAGCGAGGGTGGGGCCTGACTGGGCGTTCTGTACAGCATGCTCATACTCGACATGCGTCACAATATATACATTATAAGTAATATACCTAAATATGTTTGCCAAATGATCAGTTGCATACTTATTCTCTCTCTGGCTATAAGGATCTGTATGACTGACCACTTATTTGAAAGGCCGAAGAAGAAGACTACTTAGGAAAAATAAAGTGTCAAGTTTTACAAAGAATTTATTTTCATAAATAAACCTATATAATGATATATAAATAATTTATGTATGGAAGTAATGCATTGCAAGAAGAGGCGGGGTGTCGTTGTGATGAGATGAATCAAATTGATCCATATAATTTGATTCATTGTACTCTTAGTCGTAGCGGCGCTGGGGAGGGCGGTAGCTCTCGAAGGATCTAGAGTCAGATCCAGACTCGTAGGATCCGGACTCGAAGGAAGCTGAACCCTCGTACTTGACATCAGCAATGTAACCATCGTCACCGTCGACGTAGTAGGAGACCTTCTGTACGCGACCGTCGGGAAGCTGCACGTAGTACGACCCCTGGGTGTTGTCGCCATCACGGGCCTCCTGTTGGCCGTAGTGGTTCTCAGAGGAGTCGTCATTCACGGCCCAGTTGAAGTCGTACTTGGCCTCGCTGGATTCATAGGACTCGAAGGACTGTCGGTAACAATGAAATATGTTATATCATTGAGAATAATGGGGATTGTTTTGATTATCCATTATGTTATCGAAACATTTGTTTTGCATTTCAATGACAAAAATGTAAAACATTTGCACGCAAAATAAACTTACGTTAGAGTCAGAGTCTGATCCGTAGCCACCGTCGGCAGCGACCAGGGCAGCCAGGCCCAGCAGGATAACGATCTGAATAAATAGAAGAAATATATTTTTAAGCTGTGTACACAAAATCGTAGGATTTATCAATTGTCATTGAAAACATATTCGTAATACAAATAGTTTTATAAAAGCCTCTGTTTTGAAAATGTTGTTCCTTTGATGTTGATTACAAATTAAGGATATATAATACATGGTGAATTATTGCCTGATATGGTTTTTGTATTTTTGTATTTTACATATATTCTTTGCTGTATGTTCTACTTTTAATCTCCACTTGTTGTGTTTAAAGATTACGGGATACGATACAGACTGACCGACTGAATTCTTTGTTGAGATCTATTTTGCATAGTATCATGTTTCTGAATTATCACATCCAGTATCTCAAACAGTTGCTCTGACATTAGTGATGTAAATTGGATTCTCCTCAGGAGGGAAATTCAATGCTATAGATTTCATAATTATTTACATATCTATATAATATTACACTCAGTTTATATGTATATAGAAGGAAATATTCTAGTGAATTTAAGTTGCCAGCTTTACTTTAATTTCATATTCTTAAACAAGGTTGGGGAATAGTCTCCACTCCCCCTGTAATACCACATGCAAGATAAGAGCGAGTTCTGTGATAGTGATTCAGATTGCTCCTTATTAATTAGTTAAGATAGGACTTCAGAGGCCATCAATCCTTTTAGATTATTAAGCCAGCACTCTTTAAATCAAGAATAGCGGCAGGAGTGGAGCCCCTTTTCGAGAACTATAGCTCCTTAGTCAATGAGACACTCATTCCAAATATACCTTGGCGTTCATTGTGTAGTGTAGCTAGGTCGGGACTTAACTGACTAGGCTTCAGATTGTGGCTGTATATATACCCCAAGTTGCCCTAGTCTGACAACCTTGCTTTTCATCCCCCTACCATCTTCCCCCTCCCCCCTCCCCCCTCCTAACCCCCCCCCCCTACCTTTTTGCTACATCTCTCTGCCTCTTGCAATAGATCCCCCCATCCCCCCTCTCCTCCGCCTTTACTACAACCACAGTATGCCTCCCCTCCCTTACTACCTTTCTCTGTCTCCCTTGTTACGCCTATCCCCCTCCTCCTTCTCATCCTCCCTTGCTACATCTCTCTGGCTCTCACACAATCCCCCCACCCCCTCAACCATCATCCCCCCTTACTACAACTCTGCTGCCTTTCACACTCAACCCCCCTTTCCTACCTCTACCTTACTCTAATTAGTAACTTGTTTGCTATTTTGTAACTCTTCTGTGTCGTTAGTCGTTGGGTTTCATGACCTGGCAGTAAGCCTCTGCACTTAATCCTTCAACATCAGCATTTGTTATCCATTGCAGAACCGATGCCTCAACACCATAGAGTATAGTCAACTTGTAGCCTCAACACAATACTGGAGCCTACAGCAGGCATGGCAAAAAGTTTATATCATGAACAGATTAGTAAAGTGCTTTATAATTATCAGAGGATCAAAACAATCATTTCTATATATAATTATGCTTTACGACTCCCATAGTAATTTAATATGAAGTATTTACGTTACTTTACATTAGAACAAAGGTAATAATCAATGCAAGCGTACAACAAGCTGAACGCAGGTCTGCTTCGTAAAGGGTGACAAAAAGGAATGCTGGGGCCGGATACTCAAAACTATTTAGGACATCCTATATCGTTCTATCTCACTTAGGATGCCCTAACGGTTTCGGTACGCTTAAGATGCTATACTCAAAACAATTAAGACGGCATACTCAGAAGCTGTGGGCAGCCATTTTGTGAAAAGTTAAGACGTCCTGACTTTGGGCAGGTCGGGGGCTACTCTAACTCGACTTAGGACACCCAATAGCGGAAAACAGTCGATAGTGGAAGCAGTTATTTAGGGTGTACCTCCAAACATTGGCCGAGGGCGTGGATTATATGGCCGGCCTCAAAGCGACTTTAGCCTATTTTAATCGTTATTTAAAGAGGCTATGGAAATAACTGGTGTAATTAATAGTTACAGCGTGACATTTTGTAATGAAACTAGTGGTCTTATACCGTTTTGGTCACTCTATAAGGCTTAAGAGAATGTATCTAAACAGCCAAATAAGACACTCTCCAAGCCTATGATTCTGTGATTTTACTTGATTAACCCATTCGATAATGGAATTACTAATGTAATATGTACAGAATAAACTGGATTTGGGGGTTCAAGACATTTATGAAGTAGCATAGGCTAGTGGTAACTCCACACACTGGGGTTTTGGGTGGTGGAGACCAATACGATAATATTGAGTTTAGCCTAGATCAAATTAGGCCTAGGCTATACAGTCTATATTTCTAGTTTACAACTTTTACTTAGCTTTTACCATTCTAATCATGTTTTAGTCGTTTCATTATGGAATTTCATGCATTTACATCCATTTTCCAAGAATATTAAAATATAACTATTAGTGGGGAGGATTAGCCTATGATCGGGAATTTCGAGAAATATGGTATTAAAAACATACATATATATAATATGATGTCTAGGCATACAGAGACTTTTAATTTATTTTACTTAGTTTGAATTATGGAGTGATTATTTTGGCCTGGTTCAAGTTATAAGGTACCAGTATCCTTATTAGGTTAGGTTAAGCTAACTAAGGTTAGGTTAGCTTAACTAACCCTTTTTACCTAATCAAGTTATACTGAATTATAGAAGCCTCATTATATATTTAGGCTATGCCTTTAACCCCGATACCCCACTTAGTGACCCCCTAAAATAGACTAGGCTTATTCTTGGGTAAAATAAAACTGGCAAGGATGTAGTATGCGGGTGTACCGCCCGCCTTGTTTACACTACGGGAACATTCGCGATCATGTTCCCCTCTATTTTGACTGCTGTGGGATAAAATAATTGGTTGAGCCCCTCACATTCACAAAACTTATTTACCATGTGTTGGTATACTGTATATTCTTAAATTGATTTATAACTTAATCCACATTTGAATAATTCTGGTTTACAGGCGGCTTTGCCTTTTGTCTTCCGACACTTAGGAAATACACACACACATACAAACATACACTCATATATATATATATATATATATATTTATATATATATATATATATATATATATATATATATATATATATATATATATATATTACATACTGTATATATTATATAATATACATAGTATACATTATAAATAATATGCCTAAATATGTTTGCCAAATGATCAGTTGCATACCTATCATCTCTGGCTATTACAATCTGTATGACTGATCACTTATTTGAAAGGCCGAACCAAAACATTACTTAGGAAAAAGAAAGTATCAAATTTTATAAAGAATTTATTTCCATAAATAAACCTATATAATGATATATAAATAATTTATGTACGAAAGTAATGGATTGCAAGAAGAGGCGGGGTGTCGTTGTGATGAGATGAATCAAATTGATCCATATAATTCGATTCATTGTACTCTTAATCGTAGCGGCGCTGGGGAGGGCGGTAGCTCTCGAAGGATCTAGAGTCAGATCCAGACTCGTAGGATCCGGACTCGAAGGAAGCTGAACCCTCGTACTTGACATCGGCAATGTAACCATCGTCACCGTCGACGTAGTAGGAGACCTTCTGTACGCGACCGTCGGGAAGCTGCACGTAGTACGACCCCTGGGTGTTGTCGCCATCACGGGCCTCCTGTTGGCCGTAGTGGTTGTCAGAGGAGTCGTCATTCACAGCCCAGTTGAAGTCGTACTTGGCCTCGCTGGATTCATAGGACTCGAAGGACTGTCGGTGACAATGAAATATGTTATATAGTTGAGAATAATGGGGATTGTTTTGATTATCCATTATGGAAGTTGTTATCAAATCAATTGTTTTGAATTTCACAGATTTTTTTTTAAAACACATGAACGCAAAATAAACTTACGTTAGAGTCAGAGTCTGATCCGTAGCCACCGTCGGCAGCGACCAGGGCAGCCAGGCCCAGCAGGATAACTAGCTGAATAAATAGAACAACAAATATTTTTAAGCTGTGTACACAAAATCTGAGGATTTATCAATTGTAATTTAAAAACATATTCGTGATACATATGTTGTTTGTTTTATATATGCCTCTGTTTTGAAAATGTTGTTCCATTGATGTTAATGATTACACATTGGGGATAATATAATTATGTTGAATTATTGCCTGATATGGTTATTGTTTTTCTGTATTTTACTTATATTTTTGCTTTATTTTCTACTTTTAATCTCCACTTGTTGTTTTTAAAGACTAAGGGATACGATACAGATTGACCTACTGAATTCTTTGTTGAGACATATTTTGTTTAGCATCAGGTTTCTGAATTATCCCATTGTGTATCTCAGACAGTTGCTCTGACATTATCGAGGTATATTGGATTCTCCTCAATCCTCATGAGGGAAATGCAATGCTATTGTTTTCATATTTACCTATCTTTATATATTGCACACAGTTGATATTTATATGAAAGGAAATATCCTAGTGAATACAAGTTGCCAGCTTTACTTTAATGTCATATTCATAAACAAGGCTGGGGAATAGTCTCCACTTCCCCTGTAATACCACATGCAAGATAAGAGCGAGTTCTGTGATAGTGATTCAGAGTGCTCCTTATTAGTTAGTTAAAATAGGACTTCAGAGGCCGTCAACCCTTCTGGATTATCAAGCCAGCACACTGTAAGTCGAGAAAAGCGGCAGGAGTGCAGCCACTTTTCGAGAACTCCAGTCCCTTGCTCCTTAGTCAATGAGACACTCATTCCAAACATACCTTGGCGTTCATTGTGTAGTGTAGCTAGGTCGGGACTTAACTGACTAGGCTTCAGATTGTGGCTGTATATATACCCCAAGTTGCCCTAGTCTGACAACCTTGCTTCTCATCCCCCTCCCAGTCTCCCCTCCCCTCCCCTCCCCCATTTTTTTTGTATTTTGTTTACTACATCTCTCTGCCTCTTGCACTACGTTTCCCCATCCTCCCTCTCCTCCACCTTTGCTACAACCACAGTATGCCTCCCTTCCCTTACTACCTTGCGCTGTCTCCCTATATTTAGCCTAGCCCCCTTTTCCTTCTTATATTCCCTTTACTAGATCTCTCTGGCTCTCACACTAAGCAGCCCCCCAACCCCATCCCCCCTTACT
Source organism: Lithodes maja (assembly GCA_037953745.1). NCBI lineage: Eukaryota > Metazoa > Arthropoda > Malacostraca > Decapoda > Lithodidae > Lithodes > Lithodes maja. Next base: position 661 of record JBAKBP010011141.1, on the reverse strand, counting down.
CTACAATGTTGCTGCCTCACACACTCAACCCCCCTCTCCCTCTCTTACTTCTCCCTCTTTAGTGCTTCGTTCAATGCCCCCCACGCCCAACCTCTCCAACATATGTTTTTCCCTCGCCTCGTATACCGGCCTGCCTCTCTCATTGTTTCCCAGAGTCCTTCCACCCACTGCCCTCCTCTCCCATGCTCTAATTAGTAATTAACTCGTTTGTTAGTTTGTAACTCTAATGTGTCGTTAGTCGTTGGGATTCATGACCACTGCACTTACTCCTTCAACATCAGCATTAGTTATCCATTGCAGAACCGATGCCTCAACACCACAGAGTATAGTCAATTTGTAGCCCCAACACAAAACTCGAGCCTACAGCAGGCATGGCAACAAGTTTATATCATGGACAGATTAGTAAAGTGCTTTATAATTATCAGAGGATCAAAAGAATCACTTCTATACATTATGCTTTACGACTCCCATAATAATTTAATATGAAGTATTTACGTTACTTTACATTAGAACAAAGGTAATAATCAATGCAAATGTACAACAAGTTAAACTCAGGTCTGCTTCGTAAAGGGTGGCAGAAAGGAGTGCTGAGGCCGGATACTCAAAACTATTTAGGATATCCTATCTCATCCTATCTCACTTAGGACGCCCTAACTGCTCC